>MRSU01001892.1:0-48384 GCA_008369845.1 Trichomonas gallinae
GAGGAAGAAGAGAGACAAAGACTTGAAGAGGAAGCTAGACTCAAGGCAGAAGAAGAGGAAAGACAAAGACTTGAAGAGGAGGCTCGTCTCAAGGCAGAAGAAGAGGAAAGACAGAGGCTTGAGGAAGAAGCCAGACTCAAAGCTGAAGAGGAAGAAAGACAGAGACTTGAAGAGGAAGCTAGACTCAAGGCTGAAGAAGAAGAGAGACAAAGACTCGAAGAGGAAGCTCGTCTCAAAGCTGAGGAAGAAGAGAGACAAAAACTTGAAGAGGAAGAAAGACAAAGACTTGAGGAAGAAGCCAGACTCAAGGCTGAGGAAGAAGAGAGACAAAGACTCGAAGAGGAAGCTCGTCTCAAAGCTGAAGAAGAAGAGAGACTTAAGGCCGAGGAAGAAGCTCGTCTCAAGGCTGAAGAGGAAGAAAGACAGAGACTTGAAGAGGAAGCCAGACTCAAGGCTGAGGAAGAAGAGAGACAAAGACTTGAGGAAGAGGCCAGACTCAAGGCTGAGGAAGAAGAGAGACAGAGACTTGAAGAGGAAGCACGTCTCAAAGCTGAAGAGGAAGAAAAGCATAGAGCTGAAGAGCAAATAATGTTTATGGCAGCTGAAGAAGCTGTAAAATCACGTGAAATTAATCTTGAAGAAGATGAAAGCTTACGTGCAACTAATATTGAAGAAGATGAAAAATCACATGCAACTAATATTGAAGAAGATGAAAACTTACGTGCAATTAATATTGAAAGGCATAAGACTTATGTTAGTGCATCAACCAGTCATGAAAGGCAGCTTCTCAACATTGCTCTTAAGCAATGCACTGATAAAATTACATCAGCATGCTTCCGTCACATCGTTATTCCATACAAGCGCTCATTCAACTTTACTGATTACATCGTTCAGCCACTCAAGCAACATCACATCTTTGAATTCAGCTGCCTTGAAGAAGCTGACCTCAACGCAATGTTCGTGCCGGCCTTTAAGGCCATTGAGTTTGCCATTGGCACAGATGTTGAACTTGATGGTGCTCTTGGTCTATTGTCGACAATTCTCAATTTCGGTATCGAAATCCATAACATTGCATCTCCATATACAAGCGCATACTTGCCATTGATGAAGAAGCTCGAAGGCTACATCACTTCACTCATGGACGTCCTCAAGCAGAAGCTCTTCGCCAGTATCGGAACTTGCATCATGTGTGATGGTGAAAATATCTCTTTCGACGAAGAATCGAACAAGAACTTAACAGAAACATCTGCCCTCTTCAAGGACTCAATCACCAAATACTCTATCCCAGAGATTATTGTGCAGACAATCGTTGTCTCGTGCGCTCACTATTTCGCCGCTATGGTGTTCAACGTCATCATTGCGACATCAGAAAGATTCACAGTCCAAAATGTTTCGAAATTACTTGAGAAACTCAGAGAAATCCAGGGTCTGTTCGTCTGTCTTCCATCGAACTTCCCTGAAGCATTTTCATCTGTTTTGAGATTGATTTCCATCGTCCAGGCCTTGGAAGTTGGCACATCACTCCAGAGAATGCAGAAAGATAAGGAATTATGGAGATCTGTCGCAGAAAGGATGGACAACGCAGTTCTCCCTGATGGTGTAACGCTCGACGACATTGCGCCAAAGGTTGACAGACAGTCATTGACACAGCCAATTCCTCAGAACGATTTCCAATTTTCATATGAGTGGCTTTTCACTACATCAGCAAACAACAACTACGACTTCGAAGATGATGAAGTTGAAAATGAATCTTCAGATGAAGAAGAAGATGCAGACAACTCAGATGAGTAGAAATTGTATTCCAACTCATAATCTGAGACTTAATATTTTTTTCTTTCACCTTATTAATAAACAACTTTTATTATTGCATAAATCCCCAAATATATTTTTAATTTTAAGCAACAAAATCGAATACATATATTTATGCTAATCTCTTGAAATCTATTCCGAATCCTGTAAAAAATAGTTTAACAGCTTTATGATGACCTTTTTGTGATGCTCAAATCAAAGCTGTATTGTCGTAATTGTCTTTTGCGTTGACATTTATTCTAGAAACTGAAAGCAGGAGTTCTGCGATGACCATTTCGCGAAGCCTAAATTAAGGATGTTTTGTTTTCCTTGTCAAATGTGTTGACGTTTATTCCGGGCATTTATCAATTATATGTACTATCTGAATGAAATTCATTAATAAAACTTAGTCGAAACTAGTTTGAAATTTCTATTAAAATAATCGTAGCTGACTTATAATCAGTTTTGTCGAATTACATGACAGATATAATATTTTACATGACAAAATGATAAAAATCAAAGTAATTTCTTTTTCAATCATGTTATACGGTGTATGAATTAGATTCGATGGTAAATTGTCAAAATACAAAATGAATTTTATTTTCATTCTTCTGATATTAGTAGTAGTATTGTACATTGCTTCAAAACGAGTATATTACTACATAATAAAGAAGATATTGGTTGATTATTTCGATGCTGACGTTTCCTTTTCATCAGCATATAATTTTTTCTCTCTATCTAACTTAAAAATTCAAAACGAGCTCGGAGTTCTTACCTGCAAACATGTTGCAATTAATGTTTGGAACCGTCGACGAATTATTTTCTCGAATATTGAAACCACTTTCGATTATTCTTTAATTACAAAAGTTCTTGGTATTCTTCAACACGGTGTACTACACAAAGACTCGTCGTTGGCGTATTTATTTAATTGGACAATCATTCTTAAAGATGTTACAATTTTCGGCGAAACTAATTTGAAATTGAAGAGAGCAGCATTCTCATTATCATCCTCTATCTTCAACCTAAAAATTGTCGACGTATCTTACACAAATGATATAGTTAATGTATCAATTCCAAAATTTAAGCACACGCTTCATTACTTCGGAAAGATTCCGAAATTCATCTCATTCCTGCACCCAGTTGTTGAAGTAGAACTGGTCAAAAATCAAATAAAAGCAAGATTTCATGCAATGAAAGCATATTCGAAGAAAACGCCAATTTGGCGTTTTACGTCAGATACGTGCGATGTAGTCATTACGTTGCTTAAAAAAGATGAAATTGGCGCTAACACAAACTCGCCAATTGCATTTTCTGCACCGCAAAACATTAATCTTGCATTTCAAGACGATCAATACACAATAAGCATTCCATACCTTATTGGAAACTCAAGGAATAACATTTTTGATATCAAATCCAGCGATTTATCAATTAAATACAAAAATATTACAGCAAAGTCTTTGGATGTTACTGTTCACACATCAATTTTGCCATTATTGCTGCGTCCAGGCATTTTCGAAACCACCACTTTCTACATCGACGATTTTAGACTGAAAGCTGAAATTGTTAAAAATTCTTATATTAAGCTTGTTTCTCAAAACTATCAGCAGTTTCAAGGAGTCGTCAGTTCTCTTAAAGGTGAATTGGAATTCGAGCTCCCTCACTGTCGCCCTTTGTTTATCAACACAGATAAACTTGAACTTGATATTAATCGAATGGTTAAACTGGAAACGTTCCATATTAAGTATGCTTTTTTGACTGATTTCATGGAAGTGTTGAAATTACTCAATTCTTCACCGTTTTTCAATGAAAAATTCAAAATTATTACTTCAAAGGGAATTATTGAGAATGTTTCGCTACTTAATACGATTCAACTCTCCAATGCAGCAATAGATGTAAGCAAAAAGTCACAACCAACAATTGAAAAATCAAGAGCGATGGTTGATTCAATTTTCCCAGGTTCTATCAATATTTCTCATGTTGTTGGTGTCCAAGAGTTCTCTATCATGTGCAAAGCCGGAGAATTGATTTCATCAAATTTAGATTTCACCGATTTCGAGATTACAGGCATGGTCTACTTGATGCTGTTGACAGGAGAAATGAAACAACTCGAATTTTGCGGAATGTTGGACCTTATTGCAAAGTCTGCTCACGTTTCAATGAAATCCGCCAGAGTTCCAAAGCTGTGGATGATTTCCATGGATATAACAGAAGCTGGCATGCTCCTTGAGCACGATGCCATCACAGCGCACAATGTTATCGGTGATTTGAATGAATTCAGATTTGATTCTATCTCAACATCGCATGGAATCACAGGCAAACTCGGTGATTTATGTCCACTTGCTGACGGTAGATCCAGATGCAAACTCGATGAGCTCATAATAAATGGTGCGCATTATAAAAAAGTCGATTTATCATTCCAAGATCATTACCCGTCGAAAATGCGCGCGGAAGAGATGAATTTCGGCAACTCAGTGCTAAGAGACTACGAGTTCGACTTCTCTAGAAAGGAGATGCGCTCATCATACGGGTCAATTGATCCGAGCCAGTTCGATTTATCGCTCACATCCGACTTCTTTTCGTTCGGAAGCATTTCGCAAGTTGACATCGGAAAGATGACATTAATGAATGTTGATATATCGACAACCGCTGGAATTCAAGTCAACATACAGTCAATAGAGACAGCGGCTGGCGAGCCTTTCGCTATAACAGCTGATGTCCTCAACTTCGACATCGACGAAGCAATGGAACTGCACGCGAATAAACTGACGATCGAAAGTTCGATGAAATTCGACATCAACAAGTTCTTCAAGAACGTCATAGGCTGGAATTTCTCTTCTTCTATTGACGTATTGTCTCTTAAAATCACCGACGGGGAGACGCCACTTAACCAGGCAGAGATGAAAGGAGTTAATTTCAACATAAACTTCGAGGAATCAGATAATGATTTCGAGGTTAAACTTGAAGCCGGATCCTTCGATTTCTATGATGTATCCAAAGAGCCTCGCCTCATTATGTATATATCTCCTGGAGATAAGGTGTTAATTGGATATATCAAGATTGAAAATTTCGAAATTATCAAGAAATGCTCACTTGGCATTGCTGACTGTTTCATAAATGCCACGAAGGAGGATGTGAATGTTATGGCTAGGGTTTTCTCGCCGATTATGCCAAATACAATTGGAGTTCCAATGTATTTCACTAAAGTATTGACGATTGAGAACATGGAGTTCAAAGGATTCCCACTATCTATGTCATACTTTGATACAAGCTCTCATTTGTATAGTAGTGACAGATTCTTCCAGTTTGCCATGCCAATGATGATAATCAATCAGAGATCTCTCAGCCTGCAGAACCTCGTCTATTATATTATGACAGAAAGACAGAAACAAGTAAGAAAGATGATTGAAACAACATTGCAGAGAGAAACAGAAGTTACTACTGAACAGCAAACAAACTCATCAGGTAAAGTTAGATCAGGTGGAAAGAAATAAATTATTATGAATAAATTGTTTGTTATAATTTCTATTTTTTCTTTTTTTGTTTTCTTTAAATATATGCTATATACTAAGGTTGTGAATAAAAAGGCAAAACATAAAATATTACATGCTGCAAATAGTTTTAAAAGCAACAATTATATGAAAATAATACTTTTTTGATCCATAGAAGAATTTGGTGGCTTGATTAAACTTCTAAGCATAGATATAAATGATAGACTCAATTAAGTCGATAAAAATCGCTCATAATATTTAGACTTATGAATTAAAATGTTCAAACAGTTTAATTTCCATTTAAGGTGATAATGGGTATGCCCGTGGACATTGAATTTTGCGCATTTCTTTACATGACTCTATTGTATACATTAAATAGTTATATTTTTAAGCGATTTACTTTCTATTTAGGATGTCAATAGCTGTGACGATGGTCATCTATATATAACATGTTTGAAATCTTTTTTACATGACTATTTATGTTTTTGAAATAATTTGTCAAGTAAAATTTAAAATTTGTCGTGTAAATCTAGCCATTTGAATAAGAAATTGTTTTTAATGTAATTAAGTGAGGTTTTGTGTTTTATTTTAAAATACCGAACTGAAATTTTGTTGATTGAATTTGTAAACGAACCTTTTCAAATATTTGTAAAGCAGAAACAAAAAATGACTTTAAAATATTTGACTTATAATTCAAATAACAAAATAACGTTGTATTGATTAAAACAATAAAATCAAGAAAATTCGATTTGACGTCATTTTCATCTATCTTATCACTATAAACACCCAAATATCAAATGAAAATTAACCACCATGTTTTTTGTTACAAAACGATGTGTAAACCTTTCAAAATCAAAAATACCAAAATAATAATCTATTGACTGTATTAAATATTAGTGTAAAAAATCAAAAAAATCAAGAAAAAAACTATGAAAGGGCTGACTGAGCAAGCGATTAACGCCATTATTAGGCCTCCGCGAAAAAAATACGACCTTAACTCTCTTCCACTCACACTATGCGGTGATACTACAGACAATAATACGTACTATAGGACTCCCGTTACATTAAAATTAGCGCGCAATGAGAGAATAGAGGGATCGTTGTACTATGGTCCATCAATGGATGCATATACTGGTGGTCCGTGTATAGTATATTTACACGGAAACGCTAGCAGTCAAATAGAAGGCAGATTTTTAGTTCCTAACTTCTGTTGTCACAATGTTTACGTATTTTGCTTCGATTTTATAGGCTGTGGGTGCAGTTCTGGTGAATATATTTCTCTTGGCGCATATGAAACTCAAGATACAACTTTCATATTAAAATTCTTACACGAAAATTACAACTTAGGACCATTTATTCTGTGGGGAAGATCTATGGGTGCAGCAACAGCGCTTATGGTGAGAAACAAGAATATTAAAGGCGTTATTGCTGATTCTCCATTTATATCAATCAAAGAACTTTGCAACAATATCGCGATTGCGCAGGGTGTCCCTTCTATTTTTGCATCGACAGCTATTTGGTATTTACAAAAGAAGGTTAACCAAGTTATAGATATAAATTTCGATGAAGTTGCTCCGCTGAATTTCGTTAAAAAGGATCCATATCCAACACTTTATGGGCATGCAGAAAAAGATGAGTTCATACCATTTACTCACTCAAAAATATTATTCGAAAATACGAGGAATAAAATCAAAAGATTGGAGAAATTACCAGGTGGTCATAATGAAAGAAGACCACTTTCATGGATTAAAACTGCAGTTGAATTCGCATATGAACAATTAAATATTAAAGTTCCGAATTTGAAAATTTCAGAGTGCAGAAACTTACAATCAGCTGAAGCTCACTTCGGAAACTTCGGTGAACTTATTGCAGATACGGAAATCAACGAAGATTCTTCGACCGTTGTTGATGATAATTTATTCAAGATTGGAGCAACGACACCAGTTGTCTATCATATAGAAGAACCATCTGAAGTAGAAGATTTCGATAATTTAGAGTTTTCAGCGAATGATGATTATCAACCTGTCGAAATTGTCGTTATTCAAACACCTCCACCCAAGCAGAATGGTAAAGGCACGTGAAACATTCCATCTATAGAAGAAATTAACGAGCAAGCTAATGCTAAGAATCCGACACCCAAAAAAGAAGGAAAAGGTCTTGCTCCTCAGCCATCTATTGGTAAGCTTACTCTTCTGCATGATCTCCCACCACCTCCCACTGCAGCCAGCAGCCAGGGCAAAGGGATCAGGCCTTCCCCGTCTCGTCAGCTCGCTTTGCTTCAAGATGAAAAATCCCCGCAAGGGAGATTCGTTATTCTCACTCCAGAAGATTTCCAGCAAGGCTCTGGCATAAAGAAGTCGCCATCCAAGCAATTAGCTTTCCTCCCAGCCGGAGGAGGAATCAGGGCTTCTCCATCCGGAAGAGGAAACAGCCTTCTTTTGAACCAAGAAAATCCACCTTCTTCACTTTTGGCCCCTTCAGATGCCAACGACTTTTTCTCACAAGCAGCCGCTAGATTCACTACTCCTACACATAAACCATCTCCCCATCTCCAGCCATCTCCTGATCCTTTCGTTCTCAAAGATGATAAATATAAAAATGATGATGACAAAAAGGAAGAGAAAAAGGATGAAAAATTGCTTACTAAGTCGACCAAAATACGCAGTAAGTCTGAGATGAGACCACCAACTACAGAAAAGAAGGCCAAAGCAAAGAAGAAAGATAAATCGAAGAAGAAGTCAGTCAAACTTTCAGTGTTAGACACAGCTGCAGATGTTGAAACTGAAGAAACCACTGAAACAGAGGCAACAGTTACAATGGGAGACAACTCTAAAAAATCCATGAAGAAAAAGAAGTCAACCAAAAAATCCAAGAATACTGACAAAGATGAAGAAAAACCAGTCCATGAAATACCAAATGAGCAAAACATGAAGAAGAGCCTAGGAATGTTCAAGAAGAAAACAAGCAAGAAAGCTCAACAAGCAGAACAAACAGATAAGGCAGAAAGTCCAGCAATTCCAGCTGATCCGCAAGGATTTGTCAGGAAGTCAAATTCTGGTGACGGCAAAAAAGTAACAATCAAAGTTAAAAAAGAGTCAAAAGTAGAAAATGTTGGTATACCGCTGAAAAGCGGACGATCGTTGACACTAGATCGCTTGGATGTTCCCAAGAAGACCAAAGATGAGGCAAATTCGCTGTTTCCAAAATCAGCTGTTGCATTTAATAGAAATAGGAAATAATTGTTTTTTATAGTTTTTTGTTTGTAATATTATAGATGTGTATATATTGTATGTATCTTAAATAGAGAATTTTATTATTTATCCCTGTATTTTTCATTATACATTTATGAATTATAAGTTTTAGGATGAGTTTCACAACATCATGATAGCGATTATATGAAGCACTTATCAAAGCTGTTTTGTCGTCAATGGTTTTTGGACTGCCATACAATACAGGAACTGAGAGGATGTTGACAATTATATATACATGATGACTATTTAATGAAGCATATATCAATGGTGTATCGCTGTTATCGTGAAAAAGTTAACTTTATACTCTATTTTTAGTAAAAGACACTTCTCGTCTGGTGAATTGGGATGTGGGCCATTTCTTTAGTCATTGCTTTAGCATATGGCCAAAGAACGAAATCAATCAAGACGGAAGTAACACCTGAATACCTAATAAACTTCTTCAGCTTTTCGACAGCAGCAATTGAGCAACCTCTAATTTCGCATTCAAGTTCTGAGCCTGGAGGGAAGTGTGGGCGCTCAGTGAGCTCCGTCATAAGGTAGTCATCGTAGTGAATCAAGCCAAGGAAATTCAAGGCCTGTGGAACACGATAATCTGCAAACATCGTCAATTTGTCGAGATCTGTGAATGAACATGCATCAGCGACGTAATTCTTGTCAGCAGCGAAAGCAAAATGGAGATCAGCTGCAAAGATTTGTGCTCTCTTTAAAAAGAAGCACTGACGACCATTATATTCATATTGGTCATTATATGACTCGAGATTGGATCTTACTAACTCAACTAACGCGAGCGCAGACTTGTTGCAAGACTTAATCATCTTGAAGGTACTTCCTTCCCAGTTTTTAAGGAGATACTTACCGGCTTCAGATATAGTTTTGTGGCGCCATTCCAAAAATGGACATGGTGTTTCAGTTGCAGAAGCAAAAATCTTGGCCCAATCTTCAATTGTTGATTCTGCCCAGAAAGATGGCTCCAGAATCTTCTCATTCTTTAAAACTTCGTTCTTGATCGCAGCGCACATTGACCAGTAGCCAGTGTAAGGCTTTCCGTTGTAATAAACTGTATATGGTGTCTGACCAGCCTCTGTCCAGAAGCCATAGTTCATTGTATCGATAAGGAACACGTATGAAGCCTTCTTTTCTGGGTCTGTGAGCTCAGAAGGATGCAATGGAAATTTGGACCATGATTCTGGCTTCCAATCACGAACCATTGGCTCAACAACGAAGGCAGCCCTCATGAACTCATCGTCTGAGCCAAGCTTCACGTGTTTTGCGTTTTGTGAAATAAACTCCGCCGATTCAACAACACGATTTTCAATCATTTAAAATCATAGGGTCTGTTAAAATTTAGCAGGGGATAATTAGGGGTTGATATATATATATAAAAGGGGTTATATTAGGGGCTGATGAATTTTAAAAGGGTTGCTTATTATTTGATTTGTATTCGAAACTAGTTATGACTAAACTGCAATTGTCGTTTGGATATCGATACTGATATTGATAATGCGAAACAAGGATATCATTTTCGAAGATATTTTTTTCGATAATCAATTAGAAGATTGATTGATTTATTATGAATTTCCATTTTTGTAAGTTTCTTCCAAAGGAACATGGTTACAAAAAAATATGAATGATATTGAGGATGAAAAAAAATATTAAAAAATATCATAATGGCTACATTCTCAATGAAGCTATTTTGAGAGATAAAGACTATATATAAACTAAAAATAATCGAATTTCAAATAATATTTTATTTGATTGAAAATATTTTAATGATTCGAACCAATTTTGGGATATTAATGTTTAGTTACATATAAATATTGATAATTCGTGCTAAATATGCGTTTTTGCACCAAGCAAGCTCACTTTTGCGGTTTTTGGCCGGTCTTTTTTTCATGCCAAAGCAAGTCACAACACCAAAGGAATTCCTCGCCCTCGCTGCTCGTTCTGATGCCAAGTGGGTCAAGGTAAAGAAGGTTAACGATGACAACACAAAGTTCAAGCTCCGCACAACAAAGTATCTTTATACACTTTCTGTTAAGCCAAAGTTCGTCGAGCTTGTTCAGAACTCCATCCCAGAGGCTCTTGAAGTCATCGTTCTTGACAAGAAGGCCGAATAAACTTGATATTTTGCTTGGTTTCTACGAAACTCAAATTAGAGCTTTTTAACCAAATACTCGTGATAAAAAATTACCAATACTAATCAATTTAATTCACAAATATATAGAAAAAAATATTTTATACTGATATCTTCTTTTTTTTCTAAGGATATAGTGCTGAAAATATCATGGTTGATTCTTCATTTTTGACCGTGATGCTCATTATATATAAATGAGAGCTGTTGAAAAGAAAGATAAACTACAGCTAAGCGAAAGTTTTGGAGGAAGAACTGCAGTTGCAGGGTTCGATAATTTAGAAGATAGCCATGAAATTACAATAGAAGAAAAGCAGCAAATTGGAATGAGAATTATTAATCTTGTTGAAATAATTTGTAATACTGATTTCGTTACTGCTCAAAATGCTTTAGATGAACTATATAATCTTATTAAGGAATACAAACCCGATACTCCGCTAGAATTAATTATCAAAATTTTATTAGTCGCATTAAATCATTCATTACCTATAGAAATACGTAACAAATCGTTTTTTAATGTTGGATACATGATGTATATGAACCCTCCTGCTGTTATTCATTTTCCACCAGAAATTGTTGTTCAATTATTGCATGAAATCGGACCTGGAATGACTAAATCTGCCAAATCTTGCGTGATGGCATATATTAGTTCTTCTCCAAAAATCAATGAAATATTGAATGAAATTAACTTCGTGAATATATGCATTGAGCGCTATTTATCAGGGCTAAATGTATCTTCTAGGTATATTAAAGAGCTCCATGAATTACTTCAGTTATATATTGCAAATTCGAAAAAAGATGATAATGATCTTGGTATAAACTTCCTTCCATTACTTCAAAACCTAGGACAATCAAATGACACTGAAATATTTGGTGAATTTATTGGTCTTTTGAATGAAATTCTCAATCAATGTAGTACTCCACAAGTTTTTGATCTTATATTCCAAATGGATGTAGATAATCGGTGCATCGCACTGTTTGATAACCTAAGAAATGCTGCACGTATGGAAGTTGTTGATTTATTTGAAACAATTTCAGAAAGATCATTTTATTTGAAACAGCTTTGGGATAGAGGGCTAGTTTTGAAGATTTCGAAATTTATAAGTATGTCTAATGAATATTATGATCAAAAATCATTAATAATATGGAGCGAAATAATTTTATTAGGAATTGAATACGTAAAAGCTGCCATTGAAAACCATGTATTTGACAAGTGCCTGGAAATAATAGAATCTGGATCATTTGAAATGAAAAAAACTGCATTTACAGTATTTAATCATCTTTGCAAATATATTTCAGATGAATCTGTTCAAACATTCTTAATAACACATCACATAGCGGCCCAATTTGCGTCATATTTGGACACAGATAAAACTATGTGGTATTCATGCTTAATAGGATTGAGAATCATCACAGAGTTTGTGTTAAGCCATTCTGATACAGAGTTTATGGAGAATCCACTCTTTGAAGGAATAGATTTCGAATATTTATATGATAATATAACAGAAATACTGAATTCTATTGGTAATCCAAGTACTGATGATGAAGAAACAATTTATAAACATGCAAACTACTTTGCATCCATTCTTGAGACTGATTTTGAGCCGAATTTCGAAGAACCAGAAGAAGATGAATAGTAAACCTATGATAAGCGTGACAGGATGTGTTAATGTTTAGTAAACTTAAAATATTGTATTTTAAAGATTTAAATATTTATTATTACAAGAACAAATGCTAAATTTTTTGAAAATCAACTTAATCATCTGCTGCTGACTGTTGCATATGAGATGCCAGTTCTTCGAGTGCATCGTAACGCTTATTAATTGTTGCGATAACGTTTTCTGTATATTTCTCGATTGCAGCGCGAGCGTCTTCGAGGCAGATTCCTGCTGTTGGGATGATAGGTGGCTTGAATATCATTGATTCATCGATAGCTGGAAGTATTTCTTCGCATTCGCTCAATGGAACAGGTTGTATTGGAGTAAATACGCGCCTTTGCTCTAAAATAGGATTTGGTAGCCTCTTATGGCAGAACTGGAACATAATCAGTCTGATTGGGCTTAAGAAGACATCACTTAAGAATTCAAGAACAGTTTTTGTTTCTTCGAGGCTGAAAAGATACTGTTCGTCATGCTGTTGGTGAGCTTCGAAGAAAGCTGCCTTGAATTCGTTAAATAGCTCGTTTCGAATTTCATCAATGTCTGTAACTGGTTTATTGCTTTCTGGATCAAGCTTTGCTGTATATAATTCAATTCCATGGTGCAAAAGTTTGTCCATTGTCCTGCAAATGAATTGTGTCTGTGTTAAATCGTAATTTCGATCTTGGCAAAACAAAGCGTTAGATAAATGAAAATCGATCAGCGCGGCTGATTTTGCGTCATATTTATACTGCTCATCAGTAATTGTAAACATTGCGTAAAGTTGCTGAAATCTTTCCTCATCAGTTTGGCACTCTAAGAATTTTTGGGTAGCGGCAGATGTCCAGCCGGCTCCAGCGACTGCACGCTCGAGTTCATCGGCCTTCTTACCTTTGCCAGCTTGCTGCTTTCCGGTTTTCTTCTTCAAAACTTTTTTTTCCTTCGATAAAAAACGTTTTTTTTTTTGTAAAAAGTGACAAATCTATTTGGAAAAAAGGGGAAGATATTCAATATCAGGGGATTCTAAAAAAATAAATAGAAAATAACTTATATAAGCCGCATTGCTCCACGAAAGGTTTATATTGCATTAAAATAAATGGGAGAATAGGGAAGAATAAGGAAAATCCTAGCGCCAAACGAGATCCTTAGTCAAACAAATAATTTGTATCTTAAGGGTCCACTACGCGACCAAATAGCAGTCTCAATTTTTCAATGAGGTATTGAAAATTATTGTTTTGCCCAGAAAAATAAACTCACTTTTTGAAGAGATCTATAGCGCTAACAATATGCACCACTTTGTAGGTGATGCTAGTATCATCTAAAAAATAATTCTCTCGCTTAATTGTTTTTAATTAATCGGCCCTAATATTCACATTTAGAGAGGTCATCCAAAAATAGACGATAGACTGCTATTTGGCCGGAGCGGACCCTTAAGAAATGTCAGAAACAAATTATTTTTTCAAATGTCGATTAACTTAAAGGAACTCAAAATTACAAGCATTAATGATGTGCTTATACCAGAAGAGTTGAAGTTATATAACGAAGAAGAAAAAAAACATGAACTTCAGAGAATCAAAGAATTGTTAGAATGTGACAAAACTCGTGAAAATGATGATCTTCATTCAATTGATTTGGATATCCTTAGATTGATGGATTCGAATATTTACAAAAATTAATTGAAAAAGAAGATGATATTGAAAATCATATTGACCATTACCTCAAGTAGGCTTGCGAATATGATGCTGAAAAATGCTTTGCCTACATGAAATAATAATTTGGCATCAACGACATATTGGGAAGAAGTAGATACTGATGTTTATTCTGATTTTAAACCAGATTACAGTCCTCAAAAATCATTCAGTCCTCTAGGTGGAACAGTCGCCGCTTTGTATCTTATTGAAAAAGGCTGTTATATCAACGTCAAAATTTTCTCATATGATATGAATGATTATTTCAATATGGGCATAGGTTTTAGAGATTGGAGCTATGAAGAGTATTCCAAATTATCAGTTCATGCTTATGCAATTTATTTTGGTAGATTTGAATTTGCCAAATTCCTTATCAGTCGTGGAGTGCCAGTCAGTTCAATCGAGTTTAAAGTTCGTGAACTAACAATCGATGGAGAAAAAAAGTACAAAATCCATCACAAAGACAACTCCTTTAGAGATAGTATACAACAAACTCAAATTTTATGATAACGAATTCAAGCAGTCCATAGATAAAAGAAATAAAGAAGATGATAAGCACTTCCTACATTCCATAAAGCAATGCAATGAAATCATAAATGCACTTCGAAATGCAGGAGCAGATATGTTTCCGAAACACAACAAAAAATTATTTTTACCTGATGGCACTCTTTGCCGCAATGAAACAACTGATATTAAACTTGATCAAAAAAAATAATTTTCTTGACATTCCCCAACAAGAAGATTTCATATTAAATCTAGGCGACTCTACCTTTGTTGAGCTACTATTTAGTCGATGACAATAATATTCTGGAGTACTTAGGAACTCGACAAGACTCATGTTGAGCTTGCTTATTGTCATTTTCTTAGAGAAATGATGAATTCTTCACTATAATATGCTGAATCTCATATCAAAACATCCATTTAGTGAAGGTCATTGAATAAACATTCATGTTTGTTTAACACAATGCATTTTCCATATTTTTTAACTCATATTTATTTAATTAATCATTCACAATTGTTTATCATTTATTAATTTTATTTTTCAATCCTCAATTTAGCAATGCGCACTTTATTTGCCGAAATAATTCAGTACAACCAACCAAAAAGAAATTGATAGTCCCGTAAATTGAATATTCAAATATTTATAGAATGTGTAGTAACATTAAATATAAACAATTTGTAAATATAAAGAATAAGTGAAGGTCAGTTCTTATTCTCAATGAGTTCAATGAATCAGCGAGGTTCTTGCACTCATTGAGACTTTGAAGTGCTAATATTCGATGCACTCCCTTAATAATTTTTTGATATTGATAAAAATAACAGTCAAAGGACTATTAAACATTGCCCAGCAAAATAGTTTCAGCGATTGAATCAAATCGTCTCTTGCGCTTTTGATGTAGCTTGATTGCGATTATAGTAACAACTATCGACAGAACTACAGCAGTCAGAACGGCTCCGACAATAATCCAGTTTCTCTGTGATACAGTTAATCCTCCGTCCTTTCCCGGATCGAATTGTGCAGGGCACGTACCTGACCTATCGACAATGACTTTGACACCAAAGAAAGTGTCTTTGTCGTACGAATACTGCACATAGACGGTGACATTTGACTCAAACAAAGTCATGTTATCGTCGTAAACAGTGTCTGCGCAGAAATAGAAATTTTTAAGATTCGTGCAGTCTTTGAATGCCGTTGAATTTATTCGAGAAACGCTGCCAATTATAAAGAACTCCTCTAGGCTTAGGCATCCACTGAATGCGCAAGCTTCTATTTCATCCATCTCAGTGTAAATTACAAATTTTTTGAGACTCAAACAATTTTCGAATGTTCCTTGGTAAATATGTGTTATTTTCTCTGGCAATTTGAATGTAGTAATAGCTGTGCCCTTGAATGCATATTGTCCGATAATGCGAATTGATTGTGGCAGCTCGACAGAAATTAATTTCGAGCAACCTTCAAATGAACCAGTATTTATTAGAGAAACACCATCTGGGACCGTAAATGATTCTAACATTGTATAAGCAAATGAATATGATGGAATGGATTCAATATTTGTGGAAAGCTGAACATTTTTGAAATTAGAACATCCGTAGAAGCACTGTATTCCGATTCTTTTGGCGTTTCTCAAATCTAATGATTCTAATGATGTGCAATTCTTGAATGCGTCCGCATAAATATAACGAACTGAAGGAAATTCAACGATTTTTAGATTATAGCAATTTTCAAACGCGTTGTGATATATTGTTGAAATACTATTGAGTCTTACTTCTTCTAAGGCTGAATTAGCAAAGCAATATTGATGTATTTCTTGAACATTTGAATTTAATATTTTTATTGCTGAACTGTAAAAAGCGTATTCTCGAATTATATTTAGTGTTGAAGGAAGATCAATTGTAACGAGTGATGAGCATTCGCTAAATGCATAAGAATTGATTGTAATAATTGGAGCTCTTATTTGGACTGTGTGTATATGTGTATAGTTTTTAAATGCACTATCTGGTATTTCAGTATATTTCCCTTGAATTGAAACTGTTTCTGTTACCTTATCAGGATCTGCATCAACGATTTCTTGACGAGAAAACGTCTCTTCCTCGCCACTAATAGTTAGAGTTGTTCCATTAAGTACAACTGCACTCAATGAATGAGTTATAAAAATGAAGGAAAGCATAAAAATGAAACAATAAAAATCTTGTACCGGAAAAATAAAAAAGCAAAAGGAGTAGCTAGAATAAATATATATGGTCCATACTTTCAAAATATTATGCAAAAATTCATCTATCATGAAAATAAATTATTGCTAAAAATAAATTAGAGCAAAATTTTATTTTTTGCTGCATAATTATATGAGTTTTTACATATATGTTTCATATTTATCGTTAAAATATGGATTAAGAAAAAGAAATTTCTCTAAAATCAAATATATTTTTCAAAAAATAAATTTATTTTTGATTCTGAAATGTTTATTAAAAAAGAAAATAATTAAAAATTTATATATTTAAGTCAAATATAATATAGGCATGTTATTTTTCAATTTAAATGATTTTTGAAAAATGCAAAATTAATTATTAATGAGATTTATATATTTTACAACTTTAAAAAATATTACAATGCTGTATCTGATGCGAAATTTTCTAAGTTCAAACAATCAATTTCATAAATGTCAATATTAGGATTATTTGCTCCATCAAGAATATTCATGGGGATGTTTGCTCTATGGATATTTCTGGTATTCATATATCCGACAATAACTTTCGCCATGAGAAACCAAGATTATGATTATTTAAGTATTTTCGATACGAATCAAACTCTAGCATCAAGATTATACTTTTCTACAACAAAGTCATATACTAAAGGCACAGTAGTTTGGAGTAATAGATCGCTAAATTATCTTCCAGCAAATAATTTGGTTGATTGCAATTTTACTTTTTCAATTCCTGAAGAAATCGCAAAAAATCAATCGTCTGGTTTTCTTACATTAGTAATAAATCCTGTTGACAACAATCGCAACATCTTTCTGAGAGCTCAGACGCAATTAATTAATTGGAAACGTGTTAAGACAAATGCATCACGTATACTTATTGGACCCAAGTCAGACTACCAAAAGCCGACATATGAATGGAAGCCAAAAGTTTATAGAAAATATAGATTTACTTTTGTTTACATGGATATCATTAACCAAGAATTAATTATCCCTTATGGCTTCCAGATGTCAAATAATCGCATAATACCGCCTTTTGAATGTAATGATTTTTATAATATTCCTTCTGAAGAAAGAATCATCAATATCACACAAGGACACAATGCCACGCTTGGACTAGAGCTCAGTTTTATTAAATATTCTAAGTGGCAGCTCTATTTTACTTTTGATCAAAGTTTCAAATTTATTAAAGCGATCAGCGAAGAGTTGAGCAATATGATGATGCATGAGGTTAACCTGATTAAGAAGATTGTACTTGAAACTAAGCCTTTATTACTATGGATTACTGGAATTTGCTCTGTATTGCATTATATCTTTCATATTTTGGCGTTTGAATATGATATCAAGTTCTGGATCAAGAGGAAGAATTTCCGCGGTATATCAATGAGCACAATTGTTAATTCATTTTTATCAGATATAATTATTTTGTTATATACACTTGATTCAGATACCCCTGCCCTCCTTAGACTAATGAACTTCGTTAGTTGTGTCTTAAATCTGTGGAAACTTGGAAAATTTATTGAAATTAAGTTCAAGTGGCCGATATTGTGTATTAGGGAAGATTACAAGAGTGAAGAGATAGAAGCTGATAAGACTGGACTTAAGTACTGTTATATCATCGTTACACCAATAATTTTCGGAATTTGTATTTATCAGGCTTTCACACAAGAGTTTAAAGGTGTTAGGAGTTTTATTATTCATTCTCTGGCTGCTTTGATCTATTCGTATGGCTTCCTTGGAATGATTCCGCAGCTTTACGTCAATTATAAATTAAAGACTGTCGCAGGAATGAGTAAAACAGCCTTTGCATACAAATTCTTGAACACATTTATTGATGATTTGCATACATTTGTAGCTAATATGCCATTGATGATGAAAATTGCTTGTTTCAGAGATGATATTATCTTTTTCATTTGGCTTTACCAATGCATGATATATAAAACAGATTCTACTCGTGTTAATGAGTTCAATATGCAAGAAAAACCGGAAGAAGAAGAAGCAAATGAAAAACCAACAGAAAATAAGAAAGATACTGATAACGATGAAAAAACTAATATAGAAGATACTACAGATACTAACAATGAAGGTAAGATAGAATAATCAACTTGGATTTAAATTTGTTTTTCTATAACCAATTTCATTTCTATCTATTTAGGCAATTGCTTCAATCAACTATTATCTAAAACTTTATGAAATTTGTTTATTTGAATAAAACAACAACTATTCGAGAATATTTACAATTTATAAAATGAATTTCATGATTTATATGTAAGATTTAAAATAAATTGATCAAAGCAAAGATGTTATTGTGTACTTAAAGAATATATATACTAAGTGTTCACAACAATTTTGGTTCTATGTAAATCAATATAAAAAATTATAGGATGAAAAATAAGATAATATCTATTTATCCTTTGGATTTCCAGCTATTTAACACAGATGATTTTCATTTGCATGGCCTCTGTATTAGAATCATATAGCTAAGAATTCTTCATATGCTTCAAGTAAATGAAATAACCAACTTTTTTTCAATCAAGAAAATATGTCAAAAAATGATTATATTGTTCTCGAGCATAAAAAGTGATTTATTCATGCTCAATATATAGGTATTTATCTTTGATTACTTATTAAATATGTAGATAGGCTTGTAATCTATAAATATATCTATGGTTGCAATATTATATTCCATCAAAATGATGAGAAAAATGAAGATAAAGAGGAAAAAAATCTATATCAAAAATGATAATATTTACTCGATCATAAACAGTGAATTATTGAAGCTCAAAGAGTAGGTATTTATATGTGAATACTGATTTATTGTGTATATTAGCTTGTCATCTATATATGTATATATGGTTGTAATATCATATATCATCAAAATGACGAAAAAAATGAAAATAAACAAAATATAATTATTTTTGTTGTTTATTTATGTTAAAATGGTTAATGATGTTATATTTGTAGAAAAATAAAATATTTATTATGAACAAAAAGTGAAAATATAGAAAAACCGAAATTTGACGCATATAAATATGATTCCACTTTTCCTTATATCGGAAACTATTACTCAAGCTGGTTACTATGAATACAAGATCAACAAAGACAGCAATTTAGTATTTAACGCGTCAGAGACTGTCGCTTACGTTATTTCCCAAAATTCATTTTACAACTCACTTTCCTTCACATATGAAACAGGATCTTCGCAGAAAATCGTGTACGCTAAGGATGCCTCACTTTCTAATTTCGTCAAAATCGAAAATCCATTTAACCTCACGATTAAATCAAATGAAGAATTGATGCTTTATATTTATGTTTTAGATTCTTCGACGTGTTCTCGTGTTTCCTTGGTTGCTCAGGCCAATTCTAATTTCGGTTTCACAGTTGATGCACCAGGAAATTCCAAACTTTGCATTTTCCCGTTCGATTTTAATGATGATATGAATATTACAATCAATGGAACTTTCGATTTGATGAAAGGCAACCCAACATCTAAGACTTTTGAGCAAGTAACAGCAACTGATGGTATGAAACTCAGCGGATTCTATTATATTGTTAACAAGGCTTCATCTTTCTCCATGAGTGGTATAGTTCCAAAGAAGGAAGACACTGACTGCCTTGCCGTTCCAATTAAAATCCTCAAAGACGGAGTTTTCACCAATGGAAACTTTGATGCGTCATACACAATGAACTGCAGCCACAGTATCTTCGAGATCAAGAATCAAGCAGAGGAAAAGCTTCCTTGGGCAGTTATTATCGGAATGATGATCCTAGTCATCTTCTGCATCGCTTCTGGCATCTATGCCTTAGTTAATAGGAACAAAGGATAACTTTGCGTGATATTTTTTATTATTTTTTTATTGTTGACTATTTTTATATTTTATAAGTCATTGTAAAATTATTTTAATGCTTACGTTCAATTCCATGTTTCGCTAAATTCTTGTCTTCAGCAAAACTCAAAAATAAAATTTACAACGATAGATATAGGAAAAAAAGAACTAAAATCAAAACCCATATAAATATTTTTAAAACTCGCAGTCTTGGAAGATGTAGTATAATTCCTTGAAATTGACTTTTCCATCCTTATCTTCATCGATGGCCTTAAGCTGAGCAGCAGCTTCCTCTTCGGTGATTGGCTCGCCAACGAGGGAGGAGAAGTAAATCATCTCCTTGACGTCAATGACGCCGTTCCTATCTTTGTCGATTTTGTTGAAAAGTTTCCTGAACATTTCCTCTTTGTTGTTCATGAGCTTGAACTTGTAGTACTCGATGAATTCATCAAGTGTGATCCTTCCATCTCCATTGAAGTCGAAAGCAACGATAGCAGCTGGGCATGTTGTTGAATCCCAGTCGAGCTCCTTGCAAAGGTTCTTAATTTCGGCAGCATTGAGAGCTCCATTCTTATCCTTGTCCATACTTGTGAAGATCTCTGTTGCTTTCTTGATGTGGGCTTCCATTCTACTAAAGTGAGGTCAAAGTTTACAACTATTGAAAACTTCATTTTATTTTTTTTATTTTATAGCTAATTTATTGATTTTATTGCATATTTAGGCTCCTTAATTTTCACTGACACATATATCTTTATTATAGCACGATTTGACAACTTTTAAGATTTCCTCAAAATAAGCAATAGATAATCATATCATTTCTTTAATTATTTACATTTATCTACTTCTAGTAAACTATAATTTCATATTTAGAGTAAAAAATAATAATGTTGTTTTTCGAAAATTGGACTTCTGAAAGATATAGGCTGATATCCATTCGAATATTGTAGATCGGCTCACACTTGTTTGTTATGAAAATTCGAATCGATGAAATAAACACAATTGAAATGAACTGAAACAATAGCAATGTTTTGATGATTTAATGCATTGGATGCAGTTACCATAGGCTTGTAGTGGCATTTCCGATGTTTAAACTGTATTTATTTGATTATTTGCAATCCATTTTAATTTACGGAAGTCAAAAATACAATTTTGGCTTTTGGTAATGATTAAAAATAACTGAACTCACTGCTATAAATCTAAAATTGAAACATGGATAAATGAATCACATCAGGTATTGAAATATAATATTGATTATGAAAATAAGACAAATATTGCATTACGTATGATGTAACAATCTTACAATAAGCTATAGTTATATTTCATCATATCCATAATGTTCAATTGGCTATTAATAACAATGAAATACAAAAATGTAAGAAAATTACATGAATAGATGTTCTATATCTCCATTATGATATAAATGCATTTTTGAATTGATATGATCTTATACTACCACTATTTTCTGATTAGTTGAATATTGAAAGGTATGGAAACTAATAACCTTATTTTAACGGACGAATGCTGATGGTGCAAAAGTCTTGCACAGCACAGATAGTTGGCGACTAACAGTACACCGGTGAGATGTTCATTAAAATAAATCAACAATAATCAAAAAAACACGATCAAAATTCAGTTTCTAATAAAATCTGTGAAAACAAGAGATAACTTGTGGATAAATAAGACACACGGGGAAATAAACTGTTCTATTATAATAAACACATGATTAATTTTAGATAAAAACAAAAATAAAACAATTTAAACAAGCTCACGCGATTAAAATACATGAGCATATGACTTCTCTCTTGAGAAGCGGTGTTTTGGATCCTTAAAAAGTCTTGTATGGCAATCATCTACGTCATCGCAAAGACAATTCTTGATGAACGAAGGGTTGTTGCCTCTGTACACTTGAACAAAGCCATACTTCTCAAGTGTACCTTGCTTGTCAAATAAGTTCGTGTTCTCGCTCAATATTCCGATGAAATTGCTAAACGTCTTCTCCTGGACCTTGAAATGTTCAGAATCAACCCAAGTGACGCCAATATGTTCGGTTGCGCACTTGTTATTCTTCGTGATACAGAGCGCGTTATAGAGTTTAACATCGAACTGTCTTGATGTTCCGTTCCTCTTGGAGAAATATGAGGAATGAATCTGTTTCAGAGTTATTGGCCTAGGTGACCATTCGGATGCTGGTATGAGACCTATGTTTCTCGGTTCAATGAGAATTTCGCTTGGAAATTCTATCTTACGTTTAGTGTTCTCTTCTATATATTGAACGCTCATATTGGACATAGACGTCAAATCTTCACTTGAAGACGAGCTGCTGAACTCTGAATTATTAGAATCAAGATTTTCACCGATTAGCCATGCAGAGCGTCCCGTTGTCTGGAAGATTAAGCTTACCATGAACTGTGGCAAGTCAAACTTCTCGTTGAGTGTCATGAATCTGTTAGACATGAATAATCCTTTAAAAAAAATGGTCTGAAAAAAACATTCAGAAATTATTGATAATCAGTTTCTTCTTCTCAAAAAACTAACGAACAAAGATCATATAATAACCTAAAGAATAAAAATAACGAAAAATCAGTAACTTTTTGATTTTTCAATTTTTGTGAGAGTTTTCAAAAAAATATTTAAATAAATTTGAAAAATAACTATAAAATATTGTTAAAATCATCTATTTAATGGATTAATCAGATTCAGAGATTTACTTATAAACGGTTTGGTTGAGTATTATTAACATTGTATGTATTTATAAATAATTTTAATAAACATTGCTAATCCGTAAAGTGACCGATATCAAAAATTCAATGAGATTATTTTTTACAATTCAATTCAAAAAAATTATTAAATTTTAATATTGGTTAGTCACTGCATATATACAATAAACATCAAGATCTAAAAATTAGAATCCATTAATAACAATTCTCATTGAAATCGCGAGATTAAGAATAATTCATTAGCAATCTATCCCTAATAACTGCTAAGTAATGGTTCTATCAATATCAATTCGTTCAATCATTATCAATTTTAGTTTTTTTTTTTGAAAATTTTAGTTTTGGTCACTCCGTTTGTTGTTTATTTGGGTTAATTCGCAAAAAAAAGTTTCAATTAATATTTTTTTCTGTAGATGAATCATTCAAAATTTTGTTCATTCTTCCTTTCAATTTTAGCCGCAGTTTAACAAATTGCGGTCACTGATTGAGAAGTCTCCAACGTAGCAGCTGCCATTATCTGACTATATTGGATGATATCTAAAATGTATTAATATAACTTAATTCAATTTCGATGATTGCCAAAATATATAATGATATAAACTGCGAATACATACTTTATTGATGCTTCTTAATATATTTATGAAGTTTTTTCGGCGAGAATATCAATTTTTAGTTCCAAAATTATTCTTTTCAAACTGTTTTCACGGTTCTGCGGGTCTTTATTATACTACATTAATTCTATATCCATCTGTTAAGGCATAAATATTAATCCTATTTGATTTTATAGAGATTTTTCACAAAATCGATATAACAATTATATCAATAAATTTAATTTGCGACATTTTATCTTAGTAATTCTGTTAAATAACCTTCACATATGATGGTTCCAACGAACCAAATGAATTTAAATGGAGACAAGGCAACAATAAATAGTGACGATAGAAAAAACATGTTTAATAACAATAACTAATAAAATCTATAAGTTCATGGCAAGCTGTATTTAATTCGTTATTTCTTTTTCGGCAGTTTTAATTTGAATTTGTATATCTCATTTCACTCTCTTTGAAATATTGTATTGGATGCATCATGCCTGCATATTCTAGCGGTCTATCAGGAAACTTGCCATCGAAAAACATTTTGCAGGCAATCTGAGGATGTTCAGGAACTTGTTCAACTAATTTGTTGATAACTTCGTTTTTTATTGCCCTTCCCATCTTCTTTAGGTACATTTTCAGTTCAGCTCTCATCATGTACCTGAACGGACAGCCTTGCACTTGATATGGATTTTCTGGATTATCTTGGCCAATCAAAGCTACACAGGAATGTGGCTGATACTTCTTCTTGTTTCCATCTATGCAATATATATACTTCAATGATGGGACGATTTGCTGGTCAAATAAGTCTGGACTCTTTGGATTAAAAAAATGTTTTTTCCAAAAAGTATATTGCGAGAAGTAGTCGAAACCTAGGCCTTTTAAGAACATACAGAGCTCGAATCTGCCCTTGACTGAGAGCTGAGATGATTTTTTTAATGAATCTAAAATTCTGTAGATACAGGGTGGCGCTGATCGATGGCAAAGCTGCTCATAGTTGTCAAGAGTCAAAAATACTTCTTCGTTAACGTTGATTAAACGATTAAACTCTGATCTGAGATAATTTATGAATTTTTCGTCTGCGAATTCGATTTTTTCGAATTTTGAGATTAAATGATTCATATAATGATTCTGTATGATCTGATATACATGTTCTGGTGTGAGTTTGGCAATTCCATCATCTAGTTCAACAGTTCTAACATCAATTTTATCAAAAACTAGTTCAAATGGAATATTATATCTGTCAAAGTCTTTTGATTTGATAATTAACTCTTTCAAGCTGAGATCAGGCCAGAAAAAATCATCGATTTGGCTTGGATTCGCTGAACTTGATTTTAATCTATAAAAAAGCAAACGAGCTTCATATTCAGCAAACATTCGCTGTTTTTCAGAGTCCTCTGAGTAAACCATGAGGAAAGCAAAGAAAGATTGTTTATCTTTGATTTGTTCTCCTTCTGATTCGCTTGCTTCTTTCAAAGGAATGTCGTATTCGAGAGATAACGTCCTAATTTTCGTGGATTCCATTGTTTCTTGCTTCTCTTCGAAAGCTAAAAGTCTGTGAAATTGAAATCTTTTTTCTGCGAGCGAAAGAATCTGATCAAAAGTCAGCTCCATTGAAGGAGGTGAATCGTAAATCGGTGCATAAAGACTTGACGCTTCTTCGACGTCTTTATGCTGGAACAAAAACCTTTTCCTCAAATTTTAATTATGAACTTCATTTTTACTTCCTTTATCACTTGTCATGTAAAGTCAAGTTTAAAAAACATCTGTCATGTAAAAGCGATAATTTGAAAATATCTGTCAAGTAAAATAGACTATTTGAGAATTTATAGTCATGTAAAGTTAAATTTGAAATATTTCTGTCATGTAAAATAGATCATTTGATATCTAAAGGATGCAATGAGATTCTTTAATAAAAACATATTATAGTCATGTAATGGCATCCTAATGCGTCATATATAGATTTATTCGTAATAAAATCATTATTCATTGGTAAAATATCTAGAAAAAGAGAGAAACTAAATTTGAGTCATATTTTTGTCTTGTAAATTGATTTTATGTGGCATTATTGTTGTCTATTTGTCAATAAGTTTAGATATAGAGTGGAATCATATGGTAATATATGTGGGTAGCTTTCATAAAAATAAACATCATTTATTAACAAAATAACAAGATATAAAAGCAAAAGTTTTCCATTTTCCATTTTTTGTCATGTAAATTATATTATTTGTCATTTCTCAAAAAACAAGAAATGGAAACTTAATGAACGAAAACTAGTAGATAAATAGATCCACTAAAAGATAATAGCAAAATATATAATAGAAATTTCTTCGACATTGCAAATTTGGCGAAAATTCAAAATTTGCAGGTCTTATTGTGTGTATTTGTTGACTTCTCCTTTGAGTGACATAACTTCGTTTTGTAGGGCATCAATTTGCTCCTGAAGAGCATTGCCATTGCTGCTTCTGTAACCAGTGGATGAAGAATTCGAAGGAGATGAGATGCTTGAATAGCGTGAAATGCTGTCGCTCTCCATCATATCGAAGTTGGATGAATGCTGAGGTGAAGAATGTCTGTTATTGACCATTGATAAGATAATTCTTACAACTTCCATTGGACTCGTGCGATTATCAATATTGAGATTGTTTTTGAGCTCTCTGAATGCTCTCATCATAGAATCCGAGCCTCTTATCAACGAAGAATCGGTTGAAAGCTTCGAATTTTCTTCTTCAAGTCTCCTGATTTCATTTGTTGCGTTTCTCAAGCTATTTTGAAGTCTCCTGTTCTCACTGTCGAGATTAGCGCCTTTCTTAGCCTTGCTTTCTATGTTCAGCAAACGATTTTGAAGTTCGTCGATCTTATCTAAATATGCTTGTCTTATTGTCTTGCTTTCGTTGACACACTTAGTTAAGGCCTTCTTTTCCTTCTTTAAGCGCTTTGTTTCTTCCAGCTTTGCTTGTAGCTCGTTTTCTATCTTTTGCAAATCTGATGATAATGAATCTGCGATATTTGCCTTTTGGACAAGATTATCTCGCTCTTTTATAGCATTATCTAGATCTTCTTTCATTTGTTGTACCTGTTCTCGTAATTTTGAAGTTTCTTCTGTTAATTCTTCGTATTTTCGCTTAATTTCGTAATAATCGTTCATTTTTGTGAATTGTTGGTATCTGAACTGGGAATTGAGATTGTCTATTTCCGATTTCTTCTGAGAAAGTAGGTTCTTTATTGTTTCCGCGTCTTCTTCTTTAGATTTTTGTAATTCGAGAAGTTGCTCTTTATATTTTTTAGTTGATGCCTCTGCGACTTCTATTTTTGCTTGTAGCTCTGCAAATTCAAGAGCTTTCTGCGCTTGTATTTCATCGATTTGCGACTGAAGATCTGAATTTATCTGTTCAAGCTTCTTATTTTCTTGTACTAATCTCTTTTTGTGTGTAAATAGTCCATTTTTGACTGCATTGTCGATGAGTTTTATCGCTTTGCCTAAAGAATTAACTTCAATTCCCGTTATTTGTGATAACTTTGAGTAGAAGTCATTTAACTCGGCAATCTTTTGTGTACACATTACACTTACCTTTTCAGATGTGTTTTTCTCTTGCATTAGCGCTCTCCTTATTGTGAAATTGAGATTTAATTCTGCTTTGAATAATTTGTATAAATCTTGCAATTGGCGGAATGTTTCTGTATTTGCACCCCTCCGTGCTCCTTCTGATATGTATTTATCGATGATTTTTGCTTGCTGTAGAATTTCACTCTGCAAATTTGTAATTTGCTCAGCTGTATCTTGCACTGTCGAGGTTCCAACCGTTGTAAATGAATTACTTGATTCGTTCTGCTTCATGTCAGATATGTACGAATAAGAATCAGTCGAAATCTCCATAAAATCTGCGAAAATCTTTTTTTGCTAAACGTGCGCAAAATAATTTTTCATTTTAATCCAAAATATAACATATGTATACCATATATTACCTATTTATTTAAAAATTTCATTAAAATCAGTGATATTTGATTAGATTTTGAAAATATGAAAATTTATATGTTGTTAGTTTAATAGATTATGAGCTATATAAGATAATTTTCAACTTCTTTTTCAAATTTGATGAAGAAAATTTTTTTTTGATGAAAATATTTTCGGCAAATGATTATTTGGATTTTGACATTGTCATATGTGGTTGGAGCAGATATTATTTGAGATGAAATGTAAACAACATTTGAAATTTGAAAATCAAATCTTGATTTAGGTTTTTAGTATTAAAAAATAGGTCAAATATCGAATGGCATGACGCATATTATCACAAATTGCATGGCCTAATTATTTCAGGAGTTAAATGTAGATTATTGCTCTGCATCTCTTAATATTCTAGCCAAAATTGGCATTATGAGATGCCTAAGGAATGATTTTGTTACGATATTTTTCATCTAAATTTCAAATAGGCTTTTAACCTTTGAGGCCAATATATAACATCATTTGTCCATAGGTGAGATCATTTAACAAAGAACATAACTTATATTATTATAAATTGTTAATAGTCATTTTAGAGGCATAGCTACCATATAATTTTATTCACCAGGTTATAAGTGCCCATTATCCAAAAACTCAAGAATGCAAAATTCGTTATTCAAGCAAAATATGCTAAATTTCGTTTATTTTTGATTTGATCCCGCGCGGTTTTGAGTATAAAGAAATGAAACAATATGCAATATAATATGCCAAAGCTTTTTGCAAAAAATATATTGAATTTCAAAATCTCATTTTTTTGAAGAAAATTCTCTAAAAATATCATTAAAAGACATCAAATATCATAAAACTAAAATATGGTCAGTGTAAACCCAGTTATTGAAACAATAAGAAAGGATTTGGATAATTTTGATTTGATTACGTGCAATATGATGCTGTAGTGTTTTAAAAAAAGACAACAGTTTACATTTTGTAAAAAAACGTAATTTTCAAAAAATTTTTATATAAAACCGTTTTTATAATTGAAAAAATGAGCTGGCTCTCTGATCTCGATCAGCTTATAGAGAAGCTGAAGAGGTGCGAGTATCCTACAGAAGGCGAAGTCCAGATCCTTTGCCAGAAGGCAATCGAAGTCTTAGCTGATGAACCAACAGTCAAATTCGTACCAGCTCCGGTTACAGTTTGCGGAGATATTCACGGACAGTTCTACGATCTCAGAGAACTCTTCTTCGTCGGTGGACACCCACCAGAAACGAACTATCTTTTCATGGGCGATTATGTCGATAGAGGATTCTACTCTCTCGAGACTTTCCTCCTTCTTCTTGCACTTAAAGTTCGCTATCCAAGTCGTATGACACTTCTCCGCGGAAATCACGAATCTAGACAGACAACTCAAGCTTACGGTTTTTATGATGAATGTCTCAGAAAATACGGTAATCCAAACGTTTGGAAATTATGCACTGACGTGTTCGACTGCCTTACATTGTCAGCGGTCGTCGAAAATAAACTATTCTGCGTCCACGGTGGTTTGTCACCTGCAATTTCATCTCTTGATCAGCTTAAACTTCTAGAGCGTCGTCAGGAAATTCCACATACAGGACCAATATCAGATCTTCTCTGGAGTGATCCAGAAGATATCGAAGGCTTCACTATCTCTCCAAGAGGTGCTGGTTATATTTTCGGCCCGGATGTCGTTAGCCAATTCAACCACTTGAACAACTTAGAACTTATAGCGCGCTCTCATCAGTTAGTTATGGAAGGATTCAAGATGATGTTCGATCAGCAACTCGTCACTGTCTGGAGTGCTCCAAACTATTGTTACAGATCCGGTAATGTAGCCTCAGTCCTTGAATGCGATGATACAATGAATAAGAGCTTCAAGATCTTCGACGCCGCTCCACAAAGCGAACAGGGTGGTGTTCCAGAGCGTACATTGCCAGACTATTTCCTCTAATTTATTTAATATCAGTATATGAGCATCATGCAATTAAATATATGATTTTTTTTTATTAAGAATAAAAATTGCTAAAATAGGAACCCCTTCTGATATACATCATAAATCGCCATACCAAAGCGAAATTTAACGAAATAAAACCTTTACAAAATTCTAAATCAAAGGAGATAACAAAATTTACTCGATAAAAATGATTAACTATCAATAATATATTATATCCCAAAATTTAGATTTTTGATTTTTCTTAGTTTTTCCTAAAAATCAACTAATTTTCGGCAAATTATATATTAATTTTTCACAAACTGTAAGAAAGTGGAAAATTCAAACTCAATTTCATCTAAAATCGTTACATTAAATCATCTTATCTGACTGATTAAAATCTAAATCAATAAGAAAAATTGCAGTTTTTCGTTAAAATAACAAAAATTTTATCAAATTTTTAGGTAAAAACTAAAGGAAAAGAGAAAAAGGAAAAAGATATGTGATTTGTATAATATTATGTTAAAGAAAAAAACTTTAGAGAAGACTCTTCTTCTTATTAATGAAATGTGCAACGTAGATGAAGACGACGAAACAGATAACGGCGAGTGTCACTACGATGATTGTTGGCTTAGCCCATGACTGGAGCGGCTGGGCGATCTCCCACCCGGCTTCACATGTCATGACGTACGGCGCGTTCTTGTCGCCGCTGTAGCATTCTTGTGATGCGATGCAGAAACCACATCCTTCCTCGGCCTGGCACTTGCCCTTGTTTCCGTTGTGGACAGTGCACTTGTCGCCGCTGAGGGACATGAAATCGGTCCAATTGTGCTTCCAAACTTCTGGAAGACCATCGTGATTATACTCTGGCCAGTCAGCGAAGTTGAAGACTGGGTTGTGGACGTACTCTGGTGATGCGAGAGCGTGGAACTTCATGGCGGCTGTAGCTTCTGTGAGCTTAAGAGCTTTAGTATCGAGGCCGCCGAACATTCTCTTCTTGAAATGTGGGTTGAAGCCTGGGCGCTGGTCATAACGTGCAAGGATGCCCTGGCCTGGGTCGCCATTTGAGTATGGATCGACCTGATATCTGTTATAGCGCATGAAGTCCTTGAACTGGTCGAAGTTCATGATGTGTGGAGCTTCACGCTGCATGAGGAGGTAACGGGATGATGTCTTGAGGTCCCAGTAGTTGCCATCTTCGCCCCATGATGCAATTTGCTCTGGATAGTGAGCTAATTTGAATAATCTGTCGAAGTATGGTGTGTTAATGGATGGGAAGTATCCATCTCTGACGAGAACATCTGTAAGATCTGCTGATTCGAATGTTGTTGGAATCTGCTCAATGACCCAGAAGAGGTCTTTCTCTGGCTTCTGGTTGCGCTTGAGCTTCTTGGAGTCGATGACGAGGTACTGGTTGTTGTATGTGCCGGAGTTATGCTTTCCGAATGTTTCTGTCCATTCCTTGCCGGAATCTGATGTCCATGTAGCGTGGATAGCACGGATCCATGTGAATGGAGCAGCTGGTGTGTTGTGTTCGTAAAGTTCTTCGTTGAAATTGCCTAAAGTTGTTTCGAGAACGAAGAGGCCCTGATCATTGATGTAGAAGTCATCGTATGATGAGAGCTTGCCAATACGTGTTGACATAGTGATCTTGTGAGCCTTGAATTTGCGAATTGGAAGATCATATTCCTTAAGCTGGCCGTGAAGCTCGCGGAAGTCGCTCCATGCGTCGTGTGAGAAGTAGATGTCGGAGTAGTCTGGGAGGAGGCGAACGAGGCCTGAGCAGTGAGCGCCTGGTCCGATGCCTTGTTTCTGCTTAGATTGAACGGCATCTGGGAACATTTCACTAATATCGAACATGTCACCCTCAGACTGCTGGAACCACAAGTCGAATTCGTCCATTGTGGCATCCTTTGCACCCGAAATCTTATCTTTGGCGAGATATCCAGAGACAAGACCATCGAACTGCTTCATAATCAGACCCATTTCCTGCCAGTATTTAGATGTAGCTGAGTAAGCGTCGATAGATTCGCGAATATAGTTTAAGTTTGCGGAAAGATAATTCTTGATAACTTGTGGATATCTTCTTTGTGGCTTTTCTGTTGTTGGGCGTTCCCATTCTTGAATATCAAAGATTAAATTGAAGTGGTTGTAAATTCTATCATGCGAAACGTAACCTTCAAGGAAACCAGCACATGTCATGATGTCCTCATCACTAGATTTTGGATTTCCTTTGACATGGAGCTGGTACCAGCCTGTGAAATTGAGTGCGTCTTCCCAATATACCCAAGCATCGGCATTTTCGAGGATTTCGTCATGGAAAGTTGGCAAGCCACCATTCATGACACAGGATCCGTTGATTTTTGGATACGTATCATCGGAAACTGCTGAAGAAAAGAAAAGAGAAAGAAACATTTTCTTATTGGCCTTCCCACTTTTTCAGGTGGCGGTTAGCAATTTCTTGTCACTTTTCATCACATATTTGTCACTTTTGGGAAATATTTTGACATATTACATCACTTTACTGACAATTTTCGAGTTTATTTGTCAAATCTCATTAAATTGTTGACATTTTTATAATTTATTTGTCAAATATTGTTATTTCTTTGACATTTTTAGAGTTTATTTGTCATATTTAATTCATTATCGACACTTTTTAAAATTTACTTGACAAATATAAGATTTTCATCGTCACGTTTTATGATTTTGCATTTTTTTTATTTCGTTGCTGTTTAAATAACATTAGCATTACCTCTAAAAAACCATTTTTTCATATTCCGAAATCAATATATCAATTTTTTTGTTTTTTGAGATGATATTATGTCATTATTTTATAATTATGATTGCATAATGTGATACATAAAGATGAGTATATTATAATTTAAATAGATAAATTGGTCATTATCGACTCATATCTACAGGGTTCAAGAGATCAACTATAGAACCTTATTTTTTCCAGAGTCAGTTGTTTTGAATATTTATTACGTTGTGTTTATCAATATCATGTTTGATCACTATAATTAGATAGTATACTGTTAATAGCTATATTTTCAGTTATAAACACAACACTTTGTAGTTCCGGTTCTTTGGCAAAAGTTAAATATAAAACAGCATATATTATGATGAATTCAATTCTCATGAGTAATATTATTATTTACTTATTAGGGCGAGTTCAGTTTTATTATAATAGCGTTTTGCTTTAAACCCAATATAAAATGGAGTGTACAATATATTTTAAACGAAAATATAGGCATCAGACCTTTACACTCGAGAAACATATTACCCACACGAATGTTAACACATATTAGGCCATATAAATGGATTAACCCGAATAATCAACTTTGAATAGATTAAAACTGATCAAATATATGCTGCAGCAAAGCTATGAATCCTTCATCCTCACCTATGTTATTACAAGAACCAAAATCCGTAGTACGAGGATCAATTCATTAAAATCTCGATTATCCGATAAGAATTCTCTAACCATGAAATATCATAATAGTATAAATGCACGGAACCTCTACATAGTTTTCCCAGTAATTTAAGCATTAATGCATTCAATCAAAAAAAATTTTCAAGAACGTTGATCGAAGTTGAATACTTCTGTCAGAAGCAAATCATTATTTGGCTGGAATCAAACAGATTAACAATAGTAAAAGTCCTGATTTTGATCTGACCATTTAATCAATAAATATATTTTATTGCCTTGTTTGGCTAAATACAATAGCAATTACTAATGAATGCCTGAACCAGGAATATAATCTCACAATTAGAAGTCTAGGTTGAAGTGTTATGAGTTCATTGATTTCAAACACATCGGGATTATTACAAAACTTTTATTAGATTTGGGAGGAAATGACACCATTTAGTTATATTTTCAACCAAAAATAGCTTAAATACACATTTTTTCGATATTCGATTGTTTATAGTGTATCGATATATATACAATATAAAAACACTGAATACAACTGACTCACTTTAAATTGACGGAAGAAAATTGACACTTTGATAAGATTCCAATATAGCACCCCACTTTTCTGACAATTGAAAGAGACTAAAATTTTGTTGGCACTTTTTACAAATGCAAGTATCTAGATAATACCATGCTACATGCTATCGAGATATTTAGTCATTCAAAAACCTACCTATTTTGTTTATATTTTTTTGAAAACAGTTAACAAAACTGCGAATTTTCTCGTAAATGTATTATAAAATAGTCAAAGGATATATTCTATTTTCTGAAGATTTTTTCAATATGCAGCGATTTTATTATATTAATGGATGGACACACATTTATGGGATTATTACTTTCTTTTATAATTTTCAGTTTTGAGAATATTATTTAATTTTTCTGAACTGTTATTTTTCGCTTCAAAAACTTTCTCTGTCTATTTAAACAGTACATGTATTGGCTTCAAATTATCAAGAGTTTACCAAATTCATTGAATTTTTGATAATTAATGCATGAAAATTGACATTATTAATATTTCATGACAGAGACAGCCCAGAGCAAAATCCTCCTCAATATATATTATCCGGGTAAGTGGGTACTTAAAGTGAATGTCCTTGAAACGGCTACTAGCCATGATGTTAAAAAATTCATTAAAGATACACAAATTGAACTATTGTACAATGGAGAAATACTTCACAGAACTCATGACTTCAAGTTCTACGGATTGAAGCACGAAGATGTATTAGTCATTGTTCCGAAGAACAAAGATCTCAGAACAATATCTCAGAACTTGCAAAACATTGGCAAGGATGAAGACATTTTCAGAGAGAATATATCATCTGTAATTGATCCACAAATTTCTGACGAAGCCAATCGTATCAGAGATATTCAACTCAGCAAACTTGAAAGCAAACCATCATTTTTCCGTAAGTTATTGAGCTCATATCAAGAAGATTCCACTCCAGCTCCACATAAATCTCACCAAACATATGTTGTAGCTCGTAATAGATTTTCCAAACCAAATTCCACACCACTCCCATCCTTTTGGTCTGAAAATCCGTCTCCACGCAAGCATTCTATGTTACTTACTTCAGATCCATTTACTCAAATCAAGTCCGAGGAAGCTCAGGTTGCTGATGATTAGTTGTTCAGTCTTATTTTTTGTTTGTATGTATTATATTAAACATGCTCATGGATTTATTTATTCCTTTTTCACATAAAACGACTATAAGATCGATATCCATCGGATTAAAAGTAACCATACAGTTCAGGTTTTTACGTGTGATTCTATTAAATATGGTTATAAAGCATAACATATCTCTTCAATCGCAATTTATTGGTTTCAATAATTTTGAGAATTTTCCAATCATCTATTTTCCATATTTCACTGATATCTGCAATATATAGGACTTGGTTAGCACTATAATATCTATCAAGATGGAATTTAACATATTTTATTGTTTCGAGATGGGTTTGCAACAGCAATGATACATTATTTGGCTATATTTGCTCTATCAAGGAGGCATATAATATAGATCCAGAATATTTCAAGATTATATTTTATGTTTGATTTGATTATTATAACCTTAAAAAGTCAGCATTTCTGATTAATTTGTCCAAAATTCAGAGGATTATACAAGGTTATAATACTCATTCGACCGCAATTCCCTAATATATGAGCCATAAGAACTGTTTCCAACTGGCTTTTGATTTAAATAAATTTTCTTACATAAACTGGTCATATCCTGATCATTTCGTATATTTAAGTCGAATGCACAAATCATGGAAGCTAGCTCATAGCAGGCCAATAAAACGACTAGCTCAATATAAATATCATTACAGGCTGTTCTGCGACATAAAATTTTTTGATAAGATTCAATTCAATTCCAGTCCTTATAAAATTTAGACTAACATGCAAAAAAATTGGTGAAATATGAACCTATATAAGCTAAAATGCAGTTTTTCGCTATAAATTTCGAAGTAGATGGCAACGCTCATTGACAAAATTTCAGACACAATTTCCCGACGATTATTTCTCATACAATTATTTTTGAGTAAACGGGGATAGAATTTTAAACTGAAAATACCAGTAGATAGAGTATATACGATAATGCGTATATAATCAAATTCAATTAAAACAAATATTGAGTTCTTTTTTTTTCATCATAAGAAAAATTTTGTTATATTCTTTTATATAAACCTATTTTCCACATATTTAATAATAAAGTTTTCAAATTTTCAATTGTCGGACCATAAAGCACTAAGCATATTACTAATTAAAATACTAAAGTTTTTTTTCTGCTGCGGTTTTAACCCTCAAATCTTTTATTGTAGAATCTTGACTATAGTAATCTATATGTTAAAATGTCTTGTAACCAAAACTCTCTCAAAAAATAAAAGAATCGTGTGATATCATGTATAGGTGATTTTAAAGGCTTTGACCGGAACATGTTTTTTCGTATCAAAAGTTTCATTCAAAAGTATAAAAAGTTATTTTTTTCATAATGTTCGATGAAATGGTCAACATTATGAAGAAGCATGGGTATGAGTTCGTTAAGCAGATTGGAAAGGGATGCTTTGCTACTTGTTATCTCGTCTTCGATCGTAAATATAACAAAGAATTTATTTGCAAGGCTTGCTACACTAAAGAGCAGACAAATGAAGATAAGAACAAGCAAAAGTTCTACCACAATGAAATTGACGCTCTAATCAACGTTGTTCATCCTAACATAGTTAAAATTTATAATTATTTTAGCGAGAACAACTATTTCTTTATTATTTTGGAATACTGCAAGAATCTCTCTCTTGACAAGTATATATACCATCATGGTGGTTTGTCAAATCTCGTGCTCTATGATTTTATTGTTCAATTCGCAGTTGCTCTGCAATACATTCATTCGATCGGAATAGCACACCACGATATCAAACCGGCAAACCTACTCTTAGATGAGTTTAAAAAAGTTAAACTCGCTGACTTTGGTTTTGCTTCTATCAAAGGCAGTGATGAGAAAGAGTTGCGCGGATCTTTAGCATTCATACCTCCAGAAAAACTCACAGGTCAGCTTTACGATCCTTTCGCTAGCGATACGTGGAGTTTTGGCGTCTCTGTTTATTATCTCGCATTTGGAGCGCTACCGTTTCCAGGAGACAGCAGAGAAGAGATCGAGAATAAGATCAAGAAGGCGAATTACGTCATCCCACCTAACGCACAAGAGTATATTAGGACGATTATTCAAAATACTCTTGTTGTTGATCCATCGAAAAGGATGACAATGGACCAAGTTGTCAGCTACCTCAAGACAAATGTAATGATGAACAGAGTTCTCCCGCAGACTAAGTCTGCATCCCATGTTAGAACAGCATCTCAGTTCTACTACCACAGAATGAAGCGTATTACATCTAATCGCCTCATGTCACCCGTAATGCATAATACTTTTGCTGAAATTGAGGTTTAATTCCTTTATTTTGTTTTGTTATTTGTTGTTTGATTTTAAATCATATTATTTGATTAATTGCTTTAATATTTTTATTTCTCTCGAAGAATATATTAACTTCCTCGCAATATTTTTCGATGAAACACATTTTTTTTCTGATATATTTTCATATTTTTGATTTTTTCAATATTTAACAAATTAGATAAGTCAAATACTAAAACATTTCGATGTAGTAACAAAACAATACTCATATTTATTCTAATAACAAAATAATTTAAGCATTTTCTGGGAAATCATTTGCCATCTTTGTTTCATATGATTTAATCTTTGTTGTGATGACTTTAAAGTCTGTTTTCATTCTTCTCGAGTCATTCTTGAATCTCCTTTGAACTGTATTTGATCTTTCCTTCAAATCCTCAATCTTTTCAAATGATTTTTCTTCATTGACTTCTATGGCATTGGATATATCTTCAAGATTCTTCTGAACAATCTTAAATCTATCATTCAGGATTTGCAGAGAATTATGATTTCCTTGCAAGCTTTCCATCGAATTATTCAGCTGAATGATCTTCTCATTGATTCTCTGGATGTCCGTTTTGACCGATTCAGCTGGTGTTGCAAATTCTGGTCGTGAAAATAATTTTTCAGCTTGAGAAGGCGAAAGTCTGATTATATCAATAGCCGATATAAGAGGATATGCTTCGTAGTGATATTTATCAAGCATATCCATGATAAAATTAAAAAGCAAATTATGATCGCGATAGATGACTTCTTTCGACAAAACGGTTGCAATTATCTTCTCAAGGGCTAGATTGGAGAACGTTGGATTAGAAATTGCGGCATCAAGTCTTTGTGATATTAAATCAAGAATTGAATGAATGTCAATTCCAATTGGAATCTTATTTGCGTATGTTATAAGCTCTTCTAATTCTATATTTTCGTCGATAAAACTTATTAATTCAGCTTGAATCGTATTAATATGCCAATCATCGATCAAAACTAGTAAATCTAATGATGTTTCTTTCTTGAATTCGTACTGATCTGTGTTAATGAGTGTCACTAATTCTTTGACAGCATCTTTTGATAAAATATCGTTTAAATCGACAAAATTCGTATCAAGATGGAAAATATTTTCGCGAAAAACATCAGAATAAAGAGCAAATTTCATCTTATCAACCTTAATTTCTTCGCCTTTGTGATTGAAGCTAAATGAATTTTCTCTATTTTCTATTGGTGTAACAACAATATTCTTCATTTTTCTATTCCTGACTTTTGACATTTTACATTTGACAATCTAACATTTTACAAAGCAAAAATTAACTTGATTTTTTTTTCCCGATTTCAACATCAAGAGTTCAATTCTGAACTTCCAAATTTTGTATTTATTTATATTTCATCTAAAATTTCCTATATATCAACAATAACAATGAAATAATTGTTAAATATTTAGCTTATTAAAAGCTGTGATGAAATGTTCTTACAATATACTTTCTAACGAAGCTTATTCCTTAATAATTATATCATATAATCGCTATATGTATATAAGTTTAGTGTTTAGTTTACTATGATTTTTACGTGGGAGCTTTAGAGTTATGAAAAAATTTACATGAAGATTGTAATTCTCGAAAAAGAATCTCCATGTCAGATTGGTGACTTTACATGTCAAATGCAAAATATTTCTGACACGTTTATTTATCGTCAAAACTGTTTAATTTTAAAAGTTTACAAATCAAAATTAAATTTTACATAACAAAATATTTTGTAACATTTTTCTGACAATACCAAGTTTACATTTGACAATAAAGAAGATTTTTGTCATTCGTCACTTTTCAAATGGATACCAGAGCTCAGCCAAATTTATTGCATAATGGTGATGTTTATCTGGTAAATATACAGAATTTCCTGGAAATGTCGGCAATTGCATACCAGAATTATAACCCTGACGCTGGTTTGCCAATAACTGTTCAAGATAATATTGACAAACAATCTTTTTCTTTATTTGTCGAATATATCAACGACGAAACATTCCAAATCAAGCCCGATAACATTTTAATCTTATTAAAATGCGCTTTAGTCTACGATTGCAACACTTTGTATGATGAAATTCAGAAACTCGTTTGCCAATTCCAAAACATTGAGTTGGCAATAGATGCACTCATACTCATCTCTCAGCATCACCTAATTTCGGCGACAGTTGAGGCTTTCATTGCAATAAATTATATCGCATTCATGCAAAACCCGAAGTTCTGCAGCATCCCGTGCGACGCAATGCACAGGATTTTGACATGGTACAACGTTCAAGTCGATTTCAACACGCAACAAATGCTTTCGATTTTCATGCAAATGGCCAATATCCATGGAATGGCTGCAACTCCCTTATTCATGCTTCTTGACTATTCTGAACTCACAGACAACGTAGTCATGACAATTAGCAGCATCAAATCTCTCGATTTCGATGTGATAAATCCATTAATCAGAGATCGTGTTCAAAAGTCAATCCATGAGAAGAAGCAGATCATGAACCAGCTCAGCAGCCTTGAGAGCGAGCTTGAACGCGTTCAAACAGTTTATTCCCAAACAGAACAAAGAAATCGCGTTTTGACCTCTAAAACAGCAGATATTGAAGCTAGAAGGAGGTCTGCATACACAGAGCTTCAAGAATACGAAGCCAAATACACAGATTACTCGAATCAGCTCGATTCGATCAGAAATAACACAAAAGAATACACAGAAGCTTCCTCGAAGGGCCAAATTGATATCATCGATGTCAACAGAGAAATTGAGGAAATGGATCTCAACATTACTGCCCTTAAGAAGAAAATCAATGAAGCCGCTCAGATTAAAGCACAGCTTGCTCACCAGCAGCAGCTGCTTGAGAAGAAGATCACAGTCGAAGAGAAGAAGCCAGCGAATAACCAGAACCAGCCTAAACAAGAAATTCAACAGACAGAAGAACATAAAGATGAAATAGAAATAAGAGAGATCTATGTTGAACCTTCTCTCAAGCGTGTTAACTTCAACGAGACTGAATTTCAGAATGCTTTCGCTAATAACCAAGATATCAAATGCGAAATATCTTCTTCTCCTTCTCTCGACTACGCATTGAACACAGAAGGTCCACTGAGAATGACGGAGTTCCAGATCATGTGGAGAAACGTTCAGGCGGGAAATCCGAGGGCTTGCGCAGATTATGGCCTTCATCTCATCAAAACAGATCCGCTTTCCATGGATTTGGGCTTGAATTACATAGATATTGCGGTTTCTCACGATGATCCTTACGCACTTTATAACCTTGCTGCTTTGATTATTTCTGGAAAAGTTGATGGATCAAGAGAAGAAGCTGCAAATTACATTTCTAAGGCAGCAAGACTTGGTGAGCCTAATTCTGTTGCTATTGTTAAGAATCTTGTCAAATTAATTGATTAATTTTTTATAACTTGTGAGTTTATATATTATATGTTTGCTTAAATAAATATTTTTGTATTTGTTATCAACTCTCTTATTTTCACTCCTTAATTCTAATGTTTTATAAATCCAATTTAATATTTTCACTTTTTCTCAATATTTTTGAATCAAGCTTAGGGAAAACAGTTTATAATGCTGATAAATTATTGTTGTTTTATAAATATTGTCCTCCTTAATGACTAACTCTAAAATATTAAGTATGAAGTTGCATTCATCGAAAACATCTGCCTCAGTAACTATATTTTTAAACGTTAGAATGCTTGTTTCATTAAGGAAATACAATTAACCAATATAACCAACGAAAATATCAAATTAAATGTTGCACTCAATTGATCATAGATATTTGTTCAAATCCAATCGAAATTTTCTACTGCAAGTCTTAAAGGTGCCTCATAAACATGCAATGCAAACTCATCTTTATTGTGTTGAAAGGTCATATCTTTAAACATTCTCCGTTTGAGTAAATTTACTTTTGTTTCTCTTGTGAACTGAAGGAGAGTGAGAATGTTCTGGATTTGGTTTATATTGTTAATCGATTATTTCTCAAAGTTTTATATAATCCATGTTTAACTTTGTTATGTTACAATATAGATACAACACTATTTAATTATATACAAAAGTGAGTTCTATTTCATTTGAAAAAATTTGCAAATTTTAAAAATAATTGAATATAGAAGAGTTCACGTTGCAAAAATGTTATATAGATAGAGTAGATTCCAAAAATCGCTGTGAAAAGGCTTGGATAAAAATAATTCTGTACGTTTAAGAAAAGTATAAACTTTATTTTTTAGGCGGCCGATGGACAGCATTAGACGCGGACTTCTTGATTCTGAGACACAGCAGTACAACGCATACACAGATGCCACATACACTCCACCACGCCTCACGCACAACGAATCTCAGGATTCATTCTACTATTCACAGGACAGTGAAGAAATGGATGAGGAGCTTCCAGACGAGGCAATGGTTGCATCCAAGGAGTTGGAACTCGAACAGCTTCGTCAATTGAATTATGATTTGAAACGCAGATTTATCTGGGATTTATCTCTTGCCATGAAGAGAAAGCTTTGCTGCCAGCATGATTCCGGCACAGCCATTTTCCAAACAATCGCCAGAGTTCCAATTTCTCAAATCGTCGAAGATTACGAGCAAGAACAGCCAGAGGTCGATGATTGGTTATCATGGATCAATGAAAAGCTCACTCGCCAAGTTTAAATCATTTATCTGTCTTTTATTTTGTTTTATTCTTCTTTTCAAAAATAAAACATTTTAACTATTTTGATATAATAAACATATAATAACTGTCATAAACTATTTAATACATAAGTATTTTTACTAAAATAAACAACATGATAATAAAACAATATTGAAAATTAATCCTTCTTATTCGTGAATGTCTGCACGAGATCGTAAATGGTGAAGTAAGTACAGGCACAGCCAAGAACTAAGCCAAAAATAACCATAAAGAAGTGATAAATATTATAAGCTGAATATAGCTTATCTTTTGTTACTTTGAGTCTGCATAGTGAAGGAAATGCGAAACACATCAAACATCCCGGAATTGCACCTCCAAAGCCATATAAAATAGCAGAGTCGCTGATAAATATGCATAAAAGCACATTAATTACGTTAGATAAGCTGGCGAATAATATTCTCTGCTTGAGAGAAAGCTTCTCATACATGCTTTCTCCGCAAATCTTGAAGGAGAAAAATTCGGTGATACTTCTTGTAACGAATGGATATGTTAATGTTACGACAAGGAACATTATTACTTGGCCAGCAATGATGACTGGGTCTTTTGGATTGAATGACATCAGAACATCAGGAGATGTTGATTCGCCAGAAACTAAATAAGATAGGCTGGCGGAAAGCGTCACCAAAATGAATGTGAAGACATACGTCATACCTGTGACAGCCTTTCGCTTCTCAACTGATTGATTATAAGTTTTGATAATCGGAATCATCATGATAGGAAGCGCAAATGTAGACACGTGAATGCTTATTGCTGTAAACATTCTGTTTGAGTAACAATAACCTAAAGCTGAAGGCGATAATTTGTCTAAAACGAAAATTTCTTTGATTGACCATCCAGAGATCATTAATGTATAAGTAATGATTAAAGCAGTGATTAATATGCCTATGCCGGCCAAGTGCTGGATGAAAACTGGATAAGAAAGCAACACAGGGATTACTATTGAATAAATTGCTGAAATTGCCGATCTTGTCCATCTATTCTTAATTTCGAGGCCCAAAAGCTTGGCCCATGCCTGTATTTGGTCTGTACCTATCATTAAATATGATGCTGTGCATGAAAATGTGAAAAATAAATTTAAAATTTCGATAATAATTTCACCTGCTTTGCCAAAAACAACGTAGCTAAGGTTAGAGAGGTTATTAACGTGAAGTTCAGCTTCCAAATATATCAAATGATTTCCACAAACCCAACTTAACATGCAAATAACAATTAATGAGCAGAATGTTGGTCCAAAACCAGTGGCAGCAAACGTAATAGGAACATTTACGACACTTGCACTAACAATAGCGTTCGTAAGATTGACAAAAGTTTCAAATCTTCCAACTCTATTATCTCCGTGGTCAATCGCAATGTGGTGTGCATTAGAATGTATGGAATCGGAGCCTTCCTCAAAATCCTCCATTTCCACATTCATTATTTCAGAGTTTCGCCGCATGATGGTCTTCATTTTTGGGTTTTATTTTGTGGAATTATTTTCTGTGATGTTTACAATATAAACTATTCAAAATTAAACGTTGTCACTTTTATAAAAGTGTCGATTTTTGAATATCGTTTTCTTATTAATGATAATTAAGAGTCGGTTATATCGGATTTGGCATTTGCATCAATATAAATAGCTATTACTGCGGATTAGTGATAAACGCCCAAAAATTGATATTTTGTCATTGTTAATTTCGATTTCCATGGCAAAAATAGAGATATTTCTATCCTACTCTAGCATATATCTTTAATTCTTTTTTATAAGTAATGAACCCTGTCATTGGGATACTATTACCATATTAATCATGCTGATTTTTTTAAAATAATCATAATTTATTTGTGATTCATGAAAACTTAGTCCAGATTAATTTTCAAATGTACATAGTTGATAATATAAATCTATACATGTCAAAGAATTGAATGAGATAATTTATGCATGCCTTTAATTGATTTGATGTTGAGAAAAGATTAATTCTTCTTTTTCCCTTTAATAGTTCTCTATTTAAATTTGATTTTTAATGATATCTCATAGGATGTAATTTAAGATACTAGTTTCAATTGAAATACAAAAACAAAATTTATAACGAATTTCATCATCATGAAAAACTAGTTTATGATCAAGTTAACTAGATCTAACCTGATAGAAATATTTTAAATATGCAATAGAATATATTCATATGGTTTATACTTGTTGTTTATGAATTTGATTTTTTAGAAATTCTCACTTTTTTATTTCTTCATTATTTGATATCGTAAAAAGCCAATTTTTTTGATTATATGGATTTGCGCGACAGAATTTTTATATCTGCGCGCTTAAAATCGAATCTAAATTCAGAATTTTCGTCATACTTGTTGAAGACGTTCAAGGATTATGATAAATTCATTAAATCAAAATTATCATTAGAAGAAATCTTAAGCAATTTAGAATCAAATCGATATAACTCCATACAGCAACTACATACAGAAATAAACAGATATTTTAACGACTTGTTACGCTATATTGGGCCAGATACAATTCTGGGAAAGGCAGCACTTACTTTAAAGCAATCAATTATTAAAGACACATCATTAAATCAATGCAAAAATAAGAAATATCGACCTTATGACTTCCAAAAATTAATGAATCGTATAAACGAAATTTTAGGATCAGTTCCAAATCAATATGATGACATAAAGAAAGCAGAAAACCAATCAACTCCCAAAAATGAAATCAAAGTAGTTGATTTAACCCAAATTGAACAATTTTTGCAAATTAGTCAAGAAGATCTCAGAAGAGTTTACAGTTATTTAGCTGGGTTAAAGTCAGATGAAGATATTGTTAAAGTTACCGACATCATTTCGATTTTTGATCCAGATTATGTTTATCAAGGAAGAGCTTCGTTTTTTGTTCATAATTTATCACCTTTTACAATCATTCTACTGCAAAATCATATGAGCCAAGCTCAATAGAATGATATTTTGTTTATATATAGAGAAATAAATTTTGTTTGTTATTTTATTTATAAATTGAGAGTTATTTCATGATATATCATTAGTAAAGCATAAAAATAGATATAAGTTTCCGCTAAAAACATCATTTTTATTAAAGAATTTCGTTGGATGTTAATTTCTCTTTTGGAAATATTAAAAATTTCCAAAAGAGAACAAAATTTTTATAATTTAAATCATGATTCAATTCTAAATAACCTATTATTGAACTCTGATTTCGAATATTTTTATTCTCGAAATTCGAATATTGAACAAAATCAGAATATTCGTCTTCATTCATCTCCAAAACCACCTGAATATATTCAAGTATCGCGAAAATCCAGAAATGTCTTTACAGATCGAGAAGAAGTTGCAATTTACAGAACAATTTTTGTTTCATGCTCCTCTCCTAAGCGAGGAGGTGCAGTATACGTTCAAAATGATTACACAACAATGAAATTAATGAATAACGGATTTTTCAATTGTTCTTCGAAATTTACGAATGGAGCTTTGTTTTTCAGAGGCAGAGAGTCAATAGGACGATACAATTGTTATGACACTTGCACAGGAAAAATGGCGGGAAATTTAAATTCGCAAGCTTTTATAATCTTAGCTACAAACAATTTTCTTAACTCATTAAATTACACGTCATTAATTGCATGTTCGCCATTGAAATCACGTGGTAGAGACACTCCTGGCTCGATTAAGTTTGGAATTTGCATTTTTTACCATTGCAACTCGTCGTATAATCATATGCTATCTAAGACATGTGGGATCATGATAACTGAGTCAGATGAGAACTCAATTACGAAATTAAATTATTTTTACAATAATACAGGATTTTCTACATTTAATGAACAGGATCCCAAACATTCACATCAGATGTCATATTGTAATTTCATTCGCAACGAGTTATCTAGTATAGGATCAGTTGTTTTGATTCATGAAAATCATCTTTTTGTTTATAAAGTTATTTTCGCGAATAACAACGGTAAATTGATATCTACAGTAGCAAACAGTCAATATACATTAGACTCCTGCGTTTTTGATTTACCATTAGAGAAATTACTTATTCCAAAGAATATTATCATTAATAATTGCAAATTCAATGATGAAGACATAACATTCAACGATGTTCCTTCTTTTGCTAGAGATTTATGCTGGAATAATTGCGGAAATAACAAAAAGTGCATTCACAACATGCTCAAACAGAAATACCAAGACTTCATCGACATAGTTCCAACACCTGATGATGATGACTAATTTTAAAGCAGGATATTATGAAAAATAATTATTTTGTCAAAATTTTGCTTAAATGGTTCATTAACATGAGATTTAGATCCTTAGTATTCTTTTTCTCATACTCTAATGCAATAAAAACAATTAATAAAATTCAATTCATTAAATCAAATTAAAAATAGAAGTTTTAGAGGTCATTTAACTTATTTTACATGAAATAATCATTTATAGATATTGATTTGGACGATAAGCAAATATTTTTTTAATTAAACAATAATTTTTCTTTTTAAACGCGGTTATTCTTAGAAATATGGCCAATAATACTAAGATCGTCATTATCGTCGTGAAAAGATATAAACTCGTCTGTTCCATCTTCACTTTGAGTTGTTCCGAACAATTTAAAGTTGTTTATAGCCAGGCACGGAGCCCATCCTGGGCAAGGCTCGTTCTGTATAATCCTCACGTACTTGGCCGTATACTCCTTATCGAGCTTATATGATTTCTCGTTGCAGCGTCTCATTGAGTCGTCTTTATCTACCCGGTGAATTTCTTGCCACGTTTAGTTGTCGTTTGAGGTTTGCAGGCTCCAGCTGTAAAGGCAGCAGTCTACACACCTGTAGACATCATCTTCGCAACAGCAACCGCCGTAGCAGTAGCCGCATCTAACGAAATAGCCATTAAATTTAAAGAATTTGTTTTGTAAGGAATAAGCAATCCAAGGATGCTGATCATAAGATGAAGTTCCGATGTTTGAGCACCAATCGTATATCTTATCCCATGGATTAATCGAATATTCAGGTTTTGTATATTGCAAAGTGCCGTTTATTGTTTGTTTTGCAGTTCCACTTACATCAATTGATATGATTTTCTCGTTGAAATGCTTGCAGAAAATTCCATTTTCGAATATTTTACCTCGAACGAAAAAAGAAAATAAAATTTCATTAATGAAAAAAGAAAATAAACTAGAAATACTTAAAATACACACATACAGGCATAGTATTGTTTAATTTCACTTTGAAATCGGTTGATTGCTAATGATTTCTGAATTTTGATTTTGATAAACATTCTAGTTAACATTTAATAGTCAATATTCTATCTTTATAGAAACTATAGATATCATTGCATCAATACAGGCATGCGATTTTCATTAATATTAATTCATTTTTGATAATAATGGAATTGGTGATGATATTATATGAAATCGGACTAAAAATTAGATAAAGAAAATAATATTAGAATGTCAGAATATGTTATGCAAAAATAAATTTCAATTTTTATAATTTTTACATGGAATATTTTAATTAATCAATTTTAATATATGTTTTGAGCGTGTAAATAACATACTTAATGGTACGGTTTACTATGAACAAAATTAAAAAAATTAATCCATTTTTTGTTTGTTTTCAATGTGTCCGATAATGCTTATATCATCATCGTCGTCATGGGAAGAAATAAATTCTTCCTTTTCAATTCCATCTTCAATTGTTTCACCTAGAAACTCAATTTTGTTTAATGCGATGCAAGGCGGCCATCCAGGGCAAGATTCGGTTTGCATAATCCTCACATACCTTGCTACATACTCCTGATCCAGTTTATACGTCTTCTGGTTGCATTGTCGCATGGAATAATCTTTTTCAACTTTGTGGATTTCTGTCCACGTTATATTATCATCGGAGATCTGCAGCGACCAGCTGTATATGCAGCAGACGAAGCACCCGTAATCATCTTCGCAGCAACATCCTTCATAGCAGCATCCTGAGCGCATAAAATATCCATTAATCTTCATTTTGCGTTTTTTAATGCCAAAAACAATCCAAGGATGCACATCATAAGTTTTACCTACATTTGAACACCAATCATACCTCTTTACCCATGGATAAACAGCATATTCAGGTTTTGTTAATTGCCTGCTTCCATTTATATCCTGTTTGGTTGATCCGCTGGCTTCTATGATGATGTATTTCTCGTGAAAATGCTTCGAGAAGATTCCAGACGGATCAGTAGATAAGGAAAAAGAAAAAAAGAAAAACATTTGTCACTTTTTACAATGATTTATTCATTTTTGTTTTTTTAGCGGAGCCAACCTAAAGATGGGATATTTGCTAAGTACTACGGTGACAAGGAAGTCATAATAGATGTAAGTGGATCATCCAAACAGGATATAAACGGAACCAGACAAATTACGAAACCAGAATATTCGATTTATCCATGGGAGATAATTACGACTGGTGCTCTAATCTAGGAAGGTCTTATGACGCGCATCCTTGGAAATCATATTCATTGAATAATAAATTATTTAAATTCAATTCATATTTCATAAGATGCGGTTGCTGCTATGATTTGTGTTGCTGTGAAGATGACGGATATGGATGCTTCGATTGCTGCTTGT
>MRSU01001899.1:0-14452 GCA_008369845.1 Trichomonas gallinae
AAAAAAAAAAAAAAAAATGATTTCTGCCAAAAATATCGGTTATGTCAATAATCAAATAATTTTTGACAAAAAGTGAACGTTATGTCAGAAATCATTTGATTTTTTTTGACAATTTTCTTGCACGTTTATAAAAAAATGGCTGTTTCGAGATTATGTTCGAAATACATGAAATGCTATGAGACTGGTGCTGACACGTCTAAAATCGAGGACATGCTTGCAGTAGTTTTCAACACTTGCCTTGAAGAAGATGCCTTTTTTGATTTGCCAATTGATGGAATTTGCAAAATTGTTGCCAAAAAGAACGAGCACTTATCAATGAAAGAAGCTGATACTCTTGTATCTAAGCTCGCTGACAAAAAAGGCCAAGAAGCCGCAAAAATTTTATCAGTCCTCGATATTGGTCCCGTAGGATATTTCGATGCAGCCAGCACAATATCGCCATTGAGAATTTGCCCGATCATCAGAGAGTTACTTGACGCAAGACCAGTCACAGCAAGGACAGGTGGTGATATCAGACAACTTGAAAAGAAAATACAAGATTTGGAAAAGAAAAACGCAGAACTCAAGAAAGAAAATGAGGAAAATAAGAGAAAACTGCGTGCGAAAGCAGATGCTGGGCCAAATAAAGATCTCGAAGAAAAATTATTTTTGCTCCTTCCTGATGAAAAGGATATTGTTGAGGCTGCTGAGAACGGAAACCTCAAGGCAGTTCAGTATTACGCAAAGGTTAAGCCAAAATCTATCAATCTTGAAAATGAAGAAGGATATTCTCCATTACAGATCGCCTGCCTGAACAGCCATGATGATGTTGCTGAGTTCCTCATAAAGAGCGGTGCAGACGTCAATCACTCGCATAAGAAAGGAGATACAGCTTTGCATTTTGCTGCTCTTGGTGGGTCGCTTCCAATTGTTGAGCTTTTGCTTGCTAGTGGTGCAAAATTGGATGCTGTTGACTCATCACAGATGAACGCCTTGAATTATGCTGCACAAGGCGGAAATTTCGAAATTGTCAAGTTTTTAGTCGAAAAAGGCTTAGATCCACTACGTGAAGCAGATGGAACCACAAATGTCTGGTTTGCAGCCTATTCTGGCGATGTTGAGACATTCGCGTATTTTATTGATCTTAACATTGATAAGGAAAAGCCAAACAAGATGGGCGAAACTCCTCTTCATGCTGCAGCAATGAGTGGAAACGTTGATATAGCCGATGTTCTCATAGACTTTGGATTAGATCCACACGCAAAGTCTCTTACTGGTTCAACACCTCTTGATGTTGCAACTGAAGACGAGATGATCGAATTTCTGCAAGGTATTGAGTTCGGTGGAGAAGATACAGATGAAGAAGAATAACTTCACATTTTTAATAGATTATTGAACAGTATTTATATGATTGTTGATATGAAATATGTAAATCTTAGAAATTGTGTTATATAAAAGTTTTCAATTTATAATATTTGTGAAATTCAATATCAGTTTCACATCGAAATTGTATATATTTGGCAAGATCACAGCTAAAATATATATCATTATAGATAATAAATAGTAACACTATACTAATATTAATAAAAACCCATTTTGAACTTCGATTCAGAATTTACTCCTCAAAAACAATAATTGAACAAAATCAATAATAATATCATCGTAGTTTTCTGCTTTTTTTGCAGCTGGGTGAAGTTCAATTATCTTTTGAGTTTTGACAAATATGATTTTTTTGTGCTTAATATTTCATTCTGTTGTCATATAATGGCTTCCATCTTCTTCAGTTGTGTTGCATATATAAGTATAGTATAACTTCATTATTTGAAATTCCAATTTAATGAAAAATTTTGACATGTAAAGACCGAAAAGTAATATTTACAAACAAAAAATAATAATAAGCAAGAAAAGAATCAAATATTGGTGAAATTACAGCTGAAGCTTGCTGGACAGCTTTCACCTATGATACGAGTGAGAACAGGCTTGACAATGACTGGAAATGTATGCATTGAACTGGTGCCTAGTCCTGATGAAGGGATGGAGAGGCTTGAAGGTCTGCGTCGCTTGAAGACAGGGGAGCGAAGAATTTCATCAACAGATGGACGGTCTGATGGAGATTTTGAAAGACAACGGAGGACTATATCAATCGTTTCCTGCGAATAGAACTGAGGGAAACGAACCTTTGAAAAATCTTTCGATTTTGCATCGTCAATCGACATACACAAGTCTGTAATGAGGATTCCTGTCATCATGTAGTAGAATGTAACACCAATGCTCCATACATCTTCAGATTTCAATTCTGACATTTTATCTTCATCGTGATCAGGTGCACATTGAGCGTCACTAAAGTCACTTACTTGTATATGATTGTATTTATCTATCAAAAACTTAGATGGACGCAGGTTACAATGACAAATCGATTTATCGTGACAATTCTTGATACTTTGAAGGATTTCATATGCGTAGCCAATGAATTTATCTTCTGAAATAGGCCCACGGTTGTGGATAATATGATAAAGATCAAATGGGCAGTAATCCATTAGGATGTAAACACTATGATCTTCAACCCAGTACCGATAAACATTGATAATATTGCTATGATATAAACCTTTGAGTATATTAACCTCGTTCCCATCATATCTCGACAGATCTACGCGTTCTAGAGAGAAAACATTATTATATTTAGTCCAAACAACAAGGAAAACAGCTCCACGCTTTGTCGTTGCAATAACTCTCTTAAAGACAAGACCCTCGCGTTCCATTAGAGAGCGGTCCACGTCGTTCATAAGGTAAAATAGAAAAATAAAACTAATTTTGAATAAGTTTTGAAATTGAATGGAAGAAATGCAAAGATTTGAGAACTGTTAAATGGCCGGGTATTTCCAGACACACTCATATATGATGGGAAATGAGTTATTTTCAACGAAATTAAAATAAAAATTGTATAAGTTATTTTTTGAAGTGTTTATTATTTGTGAAGAAGCTCGTTGAAAGTTAAATTTCAAAAGAATGCAATCTTAACATACATGGATTCAAGCTATATTCTGCGAAAAAACTCAATTAAGTTGAGCAAATTAGTATGAGTGTAAGTTATTGTCCAATATGTATGGAATCAAGTTATTTTTTTCTGCTAAAATGCAATGAAAACTCATTGAAAATGAAAACAATTTGTGAAGAAAGCTTTGAACATGTTACGTTTATTGTCCAATATGCATGGAATCAGCTTAATTAGTTATTACTGCGATAACATAATGAAAACTCATTGAAAATGAAAATAATTTGGGGAAATTAACCTAGTAAATATTATTTACATGATGAGAGACAACAAATACACGATTCTCGTTGAAAATAAAAAAATTAACTGAGTAATTTGTTATTTGCATGATATGAGCGAACAATCACAAGATGCTCGTTGAAAATATTTTAAAAATGAGAACTTTCTTTCCCTTTTTTTCTATAACTATTCAAAAATTTCCTTCTTATACAAATATTTGATAAGAATTCAATTTTTTGATCAGATAAAATTGCTGGATTCGATTATATTGACTAATTGGTTTCGAAACATTAATTGTAAACTAGTCAATACGATTCAGAGAGTTAATACAAAACTACATTTGAGAGAAGATTCTGAGCTTTTTTATATTTATATCACAATGTTAATTTTGGTCATGTAATAGGATAACAACTTGATGGGCACGCATATCTAATGAGAATTAGTGAGTTTTTTTTGATGATTTAGCTATACCGAAATGTTTGCTACTTTGGATGCCTAATTGAAGATTCCGATATATTTTTGAATTATCATACTTGATTCATAACTACATTCGTTTTAAAATCGAGTACAATTCTTTTTTTTTTTTTTGTTTAACGAAGAATTTAGGCCAAATGAACAATAAAAAACTATTAGGCACTTAACACTGAAATATTTTTTTACATGTATTTATTCGAATAGAATGCAAAATTGAAAATTTTACATTCAATTGAGCTTTAACAATATATCTAATATATTTGTTGATTCCAGAAACAAAACAAACGTAATAGTATGGCTTTTTCTGTCAAAATACGAATTTTTCTTCAATTTTGTTTATAATCACCTGATAGATTCTGGATTCAGTTTTGCATATCTAACAGAATCAACACATACTTATTATGAATGTTATTTCTGTTAGATATGCTATTTCATTATGAAACAAACAACTATGCATTAATTTTTTTAAGTGTCTAATTTTTTTAAACACTGCCCGTAAAATTTACCAACAATTACTCTTTTAAATAGCATCCGATGGATTTCAATTCTAGATTTAATGCAAAGAAATTGTTTCGCTTTGATATTTGCAAACAATTCAGTCAAATTAGAAAAAGAATCAACATTATTTTTGATTGAGCCCACAATCAATGCAGATCTTCTATAGTTAATTTTTGCTTCAATATTTGCACCGAGTTCTATCAATTTTTAAAAAGAATCAGCTCTGTTGTAGAATGCTGCTACAATCAATGCAGTTCCTTCAATGTCGTCTTTGCATCGATATTTGCACCCGAATCAATTGAATCAACTTTGTTATTGCATGGTGCATAAATCAAAGCAGTTACTCCATGATTATCTTTTGGTTCGATATCTGCGTCTAGTTCAATCAGCTATGAAATAGAATCAACATTAAAATTAATTGCTGCTACATTGACATATCGCTTGAAGTTATTAAACAAAAAATTCATCACTGATAATAGTTTGACTTGATTGTTGGAGATGAGATCGTAAGATATGCTTTGAGATTCTTTTATATTCTATGATTGATCATAATCATCATTAAGCGATGTGATAAAGTCCTTATCATTGATTTGTAAACATATGACAATACACAGCTAGAATTGAGAGATTTGCCATTGAATTCTTGGTTGTATGTTTCCTCACCATACACAGGCCCTATCTCGACAATAAAGTCTTTAACATTGTCATGAAGAAATCAAAGCAGTTTTGAAGAATGAATGAAGATGTTCAGATTTTAGTTTTGTACAAAATTGATCAAATCTACGGCTAACTGTTCGCATTCACCAGTTATGAGGTCGTGAATAAAGCACTTTCTAGTCATTACATATTGTAATTCTCTAAATAATCATTTAATAACCGTTTCGGTGGTTTACATCACAGCATGATTTTCCCTTCTTTGGTTGACCACAATAAGGTTAATATTCATGAGAAAAAATATCATTATTGGCATATATCACTACTCTATGCACTGAACTATATATGAATATCAAGAGCAGATCCCTACAAAACTATCGTACATTGATCAATATAAATTTTTTGATCTCAAGCAAAATTTTATATAAAAAATGATCAAAACGTGAAAACGAAAATTTAGCGATAAATAGTATATTCCCAGTTTATTTAAAAGAAAAAATCAAAATTGAATTAAACGGTTATGAAAAGTGAAATCAAAATGACTGAGCTCCAGGTTGATGCTCCAGAAGTTGTCCAGGCCTTCAATGGCGGTCTCACATGGCTCAACAGAATGTCAAACTCCCTCGAGAAGTACAAGCTCAACAAGATTAACTCCGCTCAGAAAGGTGCTGATGGTTTAATGACAATCATCAGTGCTCTCAAGATGTTCGATAAGGATTTCACCTTCAGATTTGTTATCGACACAAATCAGCCAGAGAGCACACCAAAGTACTTAAAGGAATTTAAGCAGCTCGAGCCATAAGCAAAGTAAAATACGGAAATTACTGTATATGCACTAGTTTATTTACTACAATACTCCCAAATCTTATTTTTATTCATAATTCTGCTCAAATTTTTTAATAGCATATTTTTTTTTCTTCTATCGATAGACTATCATCGCGTATCATATTATTGATATATGCATGATTTGTAAGTAATAGATATTTGTCTTTTGGATAATCTGTAATTTTGAATATTTCAAGCATAATATGACTTATTTGGATTAATATATGCATACGATTACTTTGGTTTTTGATTTTATTAATAAATAAAATTATCAAATTTATTTTTGGTATTTTAACTGATTTAACATATGATTTATTTGGATATACAAATATATATGGTTATGTTAGATTTCATGATTGATTAAAATTAACAAATATCTTTATTTATGGCAAGTAGTGTATCTTTCCTGACGGGTCAACCTTGATGTAAGCCTGAGAGTCAAGTCCCTTGATTCTATCTTCGAACTCTTTGTCTTCAACAGGGAAAGGAACGAATTTAAGAACCTCAGCTTTAAGTTCTTCTTTTTCGAGGATCTGTTTCTCCTTGAGGATCTTCATTATTGCTGCCTCTATCTGCTTATCATGGTTAACAGGGGTCTTCTCGGAAGATGTGGATGTTGAAGGAACGTAATAAAAAACATCAAGAGAGCCTCCATCGACGGAAGCTTCTGGATTTAATGTCATCGGTTTAATAATGACTTTTCCGTTCTTTCTTTGCGACATCTTATTGATCGCGCTCTGCACGTCTTTATCTGTCATTCCAGTCTCAGCACATATAGCTTCCAGCGTGTTCAATCCTTTAGAAAGAGCAAGCAAGACGAGTGCTACGACACCGGTGCAAGCAATTTCATTTAAGTTGGCAAAACCTTTGCATGCCAGTGTTACCCTTGACAATCTCAAATCCCACTGTAGAGATTTCCTGCGGCACTCTGACTTGAAGTATCTCTCGAAGTCGTTCTGGTAGTTCAATAAGTCAGCAGGCAATGTTCCGGAAACAGGTTCAATTGTTGACCAGCTTTCTCTAGATAAAACCAGTGGCGACCAGGTCTTGATGTTCTTGTTCTTGCTGAATTTCTTGAACAAGGCGGCCGACAGGTCTATGTCTGCGAACGTCTGATCGATCGGTTCCGTGTATTTGGTACCACAAGACTCTTGAAGGCGGGCAGCGAATTCTCTGTCAGCAGCGAGTTGATCTGTAGTGCATTCGAGGGCTCTTCTGTTCAGGTACATGGAGTGGTACGACTGGAAAGTGTCCTTGCACCTGAGCATCCTGAACAGCCCGTAGTATGGAGAAATGTCGCAGCCCAGAGGAAATGTTTTGTGGATAGAGATTTCGAGTTTTCTTGCTGTTCCTTCATCATCAACTTTGAATCCACGCTTGAATCCTGACGTAAGAACTCTTGCACTGTTGCTTCCAAATGCTGCACTGACGAATGCAGAGAGAGCTTTGTATAAAACAATGATATCTGGAATTGGATCATCTTTTTCGAAGCATTTGGAGACTTCTTCTTCGAATACTCTTGATAAGTCTTGGGTGAATGTCGTTGATGTGTTCGTAACAGTAGAAAACTGTGCACAAATTGTAATAGATTCTGAATCGCTTTGTTGAACAAGCTCGTGGAGGCCTCCTGACACGAATGTGCGCAAGTTACTTGTGAAAATAGCTGTGTTGACACTAGATGTAAGCTTTCTGAGCTGTGTTTGTGTTAAAAGTTGAGATGCAAGTCTTTCTTCTCTTTTTGCAATGTTTTGGGCTTCGTGTAAGTAATAAGCAATACCATGCGTGAGGCATTCTTGAATAACAGGTGTGACAACGCTCAAAACTGAGTTAATAAGCATATCAATGAATAAAACATCAAATAATCCAGTGTCGTTGATAAACAGAAACTGAACTTTGAGTTTTTCCGAGTTCAAGTCATCTCTGCATTGGTTGTATGCCTCGAGAATAATGGAAGCAACAGTCTCGAATAATTCATGGTTTTGATTATATTCGTTTTTGAGAGAATCAAGGAATATATCTCTGTAAGACCTCAAATCTAGCGACTTCTTGCATAAGTATGAGAAGGATTGCGTAATTAACGAAAGTTTTCTTTGGATACTTTCCCAAAACATGCCGATTTCTTCAGCCGTTTTGCATTTATTTATTTCTGTTGGTATGGATTTGGCAAAGTCGACAACATGATTTGAAATAAATGCGTGTGCTTTTGCGCAATCAGGAGATAAAGATAAACTTTGAGAAATTCTGCTTAATTTTGGAATGTTGATATTGCAATCATCTATAGTGAGGCATTGTATTATTGAATCTTGAAACAATCCCTGAAAATGATCGAAATCTCTCATTGTTGGTAATTCAAAAGGACATTGAACGAAGTTAGGAGGACGCATAGACTTTACAGAAAATCCTCTTGTAATATGAGCGATATTTGGGAGATCAAAGCCATCGTGAAGCGGTGTACGACACTGCTTCGTTCTCATGTATGTTTTAAAAATATTTGACACGTAATAACATTATTTGTCAAATATTAATTTGCCAAGTAAAATTTATATTTTGTTTATTTGACAAGTAAAATAATTAATATGTCAAATATAATTTGTCAGGTAAAATTATTGTCGATCTGTCATGTAAAATATTTTATTTGTCAATAATATTACTTGAGCAGAAGGATAAGGGGAAACTTGTTTTTCGTGGAATAAGTTTATGAAGAAAACGCTTTACAACGTCGATATTTTCAAAAATACCGATCATCAATTACTAGAAACAGAGAATTCTGAAAATTTTCAAACAAAACTTACCAAAAATCCAATACAATACAAAATAATTGATATATTACTCATTATTATATTGTTTGTAATATCATCATTTATCAGATTTTACAATATCTCGTTTCCAAACAGAGGAGTATTCGATGAATTCTATTTTGGGAATTGGACAAACTATTACATGAATAGAACGTTTTTTATTGACATACATCCGCCATTTGGCAAGTTATTTATCTACTTTCACACAGGAATTGTTGGATACAAAGGAAAATGTGGGTTTTCTCGTAATGTAGACTTCCAAGAACCATGTGGACATGAAAAATTACGTTATATAGTTGCGTTTTATTCAAGTCTTTGTTCATCGCTCACTTATTTACTCTTTATTAATTTTAATTTTTCTAGATATTCATCATTTTTAGCAGGAATTTTGATTGCTTTCGAAAGTATCCTAGTCATAGAAGGAAGATACGTTCTAACTGATGGAATTCTCCATTTTTTCGTGGTTTTATCAATGCTTTGCATTTCTTATGTTTATAGATCGAAAAACCTGATGAGTTTAGTGTCGATGATGATTGCTGTATCATTAACATGTTCCATTAAAGAAACAGCTTTCTCTTTGATATTTATTGCCTTTGTAACTTTGTTCATTGTCTTTCTTTTCGAAAATTATTCATCAAAAACTGGGGAAGTGAATTTGATTTTGTTTTCTACAGATTTGTTTATCATTTACAGCTCGTTCATTGTTATTTTGATAATGACATACATAGGATCTTTCATGCTACATATCCATTTATGCCATAACTATTCGCAGCTTTACTCTAATATTATTTTAACTGAACGTTCGCACAATATTACTCTTTCAAAAGAAAAATGGAATAATTACCAAAAGAAGCCGCTAATCATTCGAGTGTTTGAGCACATAATAAAGATACACTACGCCAGTGCTAAGCTGTCTGAATATGGTCCGATAACGTCGAGATGGTGGAAATGGATATTGATGAACCACCCGTGGATATCTTATTACGGCGATGACACGATTCGTCTTCATATCAACATATTCAACATGTTCTTGATTGTTGTATCTGTACTTTTATCTCTATGTGGCTTGTATTACGTGTATTTATCTGGCTTTAACGCGAAAAATCAGTTGAAAGAAAAGTTTATCCCAATTTTGATTTTTGTTTTAGGATATTTTTCGTCATTAGTTCCATTTGCATTTGTGAAAAGATTCACATTGCTATATCATTACTGCATATCAGTCATATTTGGTCTCTATTCGGCTGCTTCTCTTGTTGACGCTTTAATTTCTCAAAAAAGAAAAATTGGGATTTTTCTATTTGTTTTTATCTTAATATGCTCCATTACATCATTCTTTATATACTCCACATATGTATATGGAACTTCTCTTGATCCTAGTTTCCGCAGAAAGTTATTATTCAGATCTATATGGAGACAAAGTGCTTTTGCTTTAAGCAATTCCAGAAAATAATTGAAATCTCTATTTTGCAGCGATTCAAAAGTTATAAAATTTCATTCAATATAATGAAGATCATCAAGCTATAAATATAATTCAATAATTCAAAAATATATAATATACTAAAGATAATGTTGAATTTGTCATTTTCTAATGTATCTCATCATAATATATTAATCTCATTATTATATAAGATATGATTTTCATGCTGAAAATAAAATTAACTAAAATATCAAAGATAAGCATGAAAATAATAGAGTAAATTCGATATGATGATATAATGATATGATATGAATCCTTAAATAAGAGATGATAAATTCAAGAGATAAAATATTTGATTTTGATGGTCATTTTCTATGCAAAAAGTGAAATTATGGTAAAGATAAATACGGAAATGCGAAAATTAATGGAAAATTTGCGTAAGGTTAATCAAAATCATGCATGGGAAGGAAATCGAAGATTTACTGATTTTGCAACAAGATCTTTTTCGATTGACAGACGAAACGATTGATGAAACAATTGACCACATTCTCAGCACAAATTATCCTTATTCTGCTCACGGTGTTTATACTTTAGCTGCGAATATCAGAAGAGTAGTAATAAAACACCCTAAAAAAGTCGACCTAATGGTAGATCTAATCACAACTTTGTTCAATCTTGAAGGTGAAGAGTACCATTTTCAAGTTTTCAGCGATTCATTTTTAAATTTTGCCGACGATTGCACAGTTATGCGATTAGTTCGAAAATTAATCAAAAATGAAGTCGTACAACCTCAAAAAATAATAGATATAACACTACAACCTGATGTTGGAAATGTTTTCACTTTTATTTTCTTTGCAGACTATATTAAGGCTTCATATGATAACGAAAACAGAGTTGAACCATATGAAGCATACAGAGACCGATTATTCCAAAATTCACAAACAAATCTTTCGAATTATAATTACATGATAACAGAAATGATAAGGAACTGGGAAAAGTATGAAGCAGACAATTTCAAGCTTTTAGAGCCAATCTATGAAGTTGGATGGTTCACGAATACTTTGCAATATCATATTATCTTCGATGACATTAAATTCCTTGAAGATTACGCAAAAAGCAATGTGCTGAATCCAATGATGCGTATAGAACTTGATGCAATTTACTCAAATAAATTTTCAACGAAAATTGTTGCAGAAAAAACACTTCCTGAATTTGCAGCTTTCTGGGGTTCCACTAAATGTTTCAAATTCTTGCTCAGCTGCAGCGCAACAATTACAGAAGAAATGCTGACAATTATATTATCAGGAGGCTCGCTTGAAATTGCTCAAATCTGTGCTAAAATGAATTTGAATTTTACAAATGGTTATAAGCGCTTGATAAGTTTCTATCATCTCGATCTTTTTGATTGGTATTGTAAAGAATTTCCTTTGAATACTGTAAGAAGGAATGACGCTTTCAAAATCGCCTTACAAGAAGATAATCTCAAAGTTACACTTGATTTGATCGAAAAATATCCACTAGATTTAAGTAATGATCATATTCCAGAATGGATTGTTTCTTTAGACTGCCTAGAACTGATAAAAATGTTCAAAGACAAAGGTATAAACTTCTGTAATGTTGAAAGTGTAAAAACTGCTGCTAGAAATGGAAGTGGTGAAATATTAAAATATTTAATCGAAGAAATTAAAGCTCCGATCATGTATCCGCTAAATCTACCAAAAGAACAAGCCGACCCATTGTTTACAGCAGTAAAATATCAATGGCCAGAAATTGTAAAAATTTTACTTGAAGCTGGAGCGGATCCAAATGCATCCTACAAGAATATATCCCTTCTGAGCTTTGCTTCAAACAGACCAAATTCGCAGATTATCCAACTTCTCTGTGAATTTGGTGCTAGAGTGAACTATTCAACCAATAAGTACACGGATCTGCCTATAATTCGTGCATGCAGGTGCTACCTTGACAATGTTAAAGTATTGATAGATTGGGGAGCCGAATATGATGTACAGACAATCGTGAAGGTAAATCGCACTACTCAGGCAATAGTTAAACGTCATTCTCCATTATGCGCGGCTTGTGATGGCGGTGCGCTTGATATTGTCCAATTTTTGATAAATAATGGATGTGATCCGAATGAATGCGAATCCGAGCCATTAGAAACTGCCCGTAATCAGAATTACAGCTCCATATGTAATTATCTCACTCAATGGCTTCAAACGAACACAAAAACGCTTTTTAACAATTTAATTATAGCAATTAAACAAAAAAGCTTAGATAATGTAAGAGTATTGATTGCAAAAGGCGTAGACTTAACCACAAGAGATGACAACAACAAGACAGTTGTACATCACGCTGCACGTTCATCGCACGAAATTTTAGAGTTCATAATTTCCGCGGTAAATGGACAAGGATTAAACGCGAGAGACAGCGAAGACAAAACCCCACTCCACCATGCCTTGGAAGCGAAACTTGTCGACAACATTGCTCTCTTCCTTGAGAACGGCGTGAACATCGACATGCTGACAAATCAAGGCTACAGCTGCCTGAGAATCGCTGTTGAAAATCTCGATTTCGATGCAGCGAGGATGATCATGGAGAGAAATGTTGATCCTAACGTCGAAGACTTCAACGGTATAACTCCTTTGATTGCCGCTTGCAGGAAGCCTAGGTCGCCGGATCGTTTGAGAATGATAGATTTCTTAATCTCGTCAGGAGCAGACACAAGAATGGCGGACAGTCAGAACTACACACCACTTCACACGCTAATATTGCATCATCCGACGCTGAGCGAGCTCGAGCTGCTGACAAAATCCATGAAGAACATCAACTCATTCAGCAGGAAAGGCATGCCAATGATGGGCGATGCTGTGAGATTGGAGACAATTTTGTTTGAGTTTTTGTTGCTGAATGGCGGAGACAGATGGGCTGCAACATCGAAAGGAGAAACATTGCTGCACATTGCCGCCGAAACTAATCACATAAGAAATGCGGAGCTGCTGATTAGCTTCGCAGGCTTGAGCGCTAAAAAGAGAAGCAGATGGCTGAGAACGCCGATATTCAACGCAGTCAAAGGTACTCAAGGAGAACCTATCAATATTCTTCGTTCGATGACGATGATCGATTTGCTATTAGCAAACGGTGCATCCATCAACGATACAGATAGCAAGAAGAACACGCCTGTAATAGCTTTATTCGAAAGAAGAGACTACATTCCTGTCGAATACATCAAAATCTTGAAAGAAAAATATAAAGCTAACATGTACAAGAGGAATGAAGATGGAGTTTCCGTTTTAGTTCGCTGCGAGGTGTTTCACAGGCAAGATATCATCAACTACCTTGATCCTCAGGAAGGTCATCCTCTAACAAAAGCTGATGTTAAAATATTTAATGAGAAGAATGAGGAAACTCCAAAGAAGTAAGTATTATGTTTGTTATAAAATAAAATTATTAAAAAACTAGTATTTTTCCATGTAATATCAATAGATTTAATTTAAAATTCATCAAAATTTATAACAAATTTTTCATAATATGAATGGAAACATATATAAATTTCGTGATTTATAGAGTAAACTACTAAAATATCTTATTATCTACTATTTAATTATGCTTTTAAAGCGGTTTTTATTAATGAAATTTATTATAGTGATAAAAATTTATAAAAAAAATAGTTAATTTGTTCGATCACTTAAAATTTTTAATTTTTTTTTCAGAAGTCAATAATCGAAACTTAATTCTACTGTTAATTAAAATGTATAAAAATCCGTGGCATAGAAATTTTCAACTTTACAATAATCGTACAATTTAAAATAATGTTTTTGATTTTGTTCAGCGTAGCTATGCTGCTTCCTTTCAGGAGTTCGAATCTTAAACATCACCAAAATTATAATAAGATGAGCAACAAAGAATTCATGATTGCCGGTGAATCTTTCAAATTAAAATTACTTGAATCAAACACAACCGAATCAAATCAATCAGAGACTTCCAACACTACAACAACAACAGCTTCAACATCAACTTCTTCCACTGAAACACAAGAAAACAAAAATGTAACAGAAACAACACAAAATTCAACAAATACTGAAGGTTTGACGACAACATCAGGAACAACAACCGATAATGCAACAAATACTACAACAGAAACGTCAACACAAACAAAATCTGCTGAAAATTCTACAGAAACCTCAGCAAGCCAGCCAACAACAACTAGCACAACAACACATGCATCAACACCATCCAACTCTACCACCTCAGAATCAGTTTCAACACAATCCGAAAATGCATCAGAATCATCAACAAGTCACTCAACAACATCTACAACATCACAGCCAGAAACACCAGAATATAATTCCACGCAAGCAAGCTCAGAATCAACAGTTGTTTCAGAATCAAATGCTACATCATCTTCCACACAAGTATCATCAAGCACCACAACAAGTGTTGTTTCTCCTTCTCAAAGTGAAACATCATCAAGTACATCAACAAGTGTTGTTTCACCATCACAAAATGAAACATCATCAAGTACATCAACAAGTGTTG
>MRSU01001900.1:0-15241 GCA_008369845.1 Trichomonas gallinae
TGAATGGTATAATGGTTAGTATTGTTGATTGTGGCTCAATAGATCCGTGTTCGATTCACGGTTCACCCAAATTTTTTCTTGTTTTGTCAATTTGCCAATTTTTTTGTTTTGTAATTTTGATCACTTTATATCCATCCTCTGAGACTTTTTATGGTGGTGTATTAAATAATACCGGTATCTGTGCACCAACGGTTCATGCAAGTAGTGTTTGGAAGGATGAAACAATGTATGAAAAGCATAAGCCAGAAAATTTACTTTTGTGGAACCAGTCTTCTAGCTATGACTTCTTTTCTGATAAAGAATCAAGGCCATACTTTATGTTTGATTTGCACAATTGTTCATTATTGATTACAAATTATTCTTATAAAAATTTTAACTATGCTTATCCAAAAGAATGGGAACTATCCGTATCACTTGATATGGTGCAATGGAGAATTGTCGATTACCAAAATTTGACGTCAAAATCTAAATCAGGTGTTTTTCAAACAGCGAATGAATACGCGAGATTCATTAAATTCACACAAATTGCTGGATATGCAGACAGATTATCTGAAGTTTACACCAAAACTTTATGTATCACTCGAATCGAATTTTTTGGAATCATAGGACCTTTAATTAAGCCAAAAACTGCATGTGTATGCCACTCCTTTTACATGTTCAATTATATACTATTAATTTCACCCTTTATTTTCCTATGATTTAATTTTTTGAAAAAAAAAGTAAAGTAAGTAAAAATATGTTATTGCTGCTAAAATAGTAAAACTCTTAATAACAAAGAAATTTAAACAAACATTTTTCGAAATCAAAATACAGAGAATGAATATCAAAGAAATAAAAAATTATGTCGTAATAAAAACAGTGAAAGAAAATTCTTTATTCAGAAAAGTTTTGAGAAATGTCAGCATACTTAAGTTCGATCTTCTCCACGACTCTGTCGAGGGTGTCAACGTTGTGGACGAGAGACATCTGCTCGTGTGAGAGTTCGTGCAGCATTCCTTTATCGCTGAGATGAAGGAATAAAAAGTGAGCGTCTACTTCTCTGCCGAGTTTGAACATGATGTCGAGGACTGGATGGAATTCTCCAGCAGCAGCAAACAAAAGCATCGCGTTGTAAAGAGAATACATGTCCAATGTTAAGCATGCGAGCTTGAACAAAGCTTCTTTGTGTTCGTCACCTTTCAACGTGTACAATGCAAAAAGTGATGCTAATTTAATCTGTCCGTATTCCATGATAGAGTCGAAGCCTTTCTTGTCCATGCCGAACAATCTAAACAACGCGCAGCCTTCATAGAACTTGTGGAAAGACAAAAGAGAAACAGCTGATGTCTCAATGAAATTCATCTTTTTCTCGTCGAGTGGCTGTGTTCTATCATATGTCAAAAGAAGGCAGCCCAAGAGTGAGTTCTCGAAATATTTGTCTTCGAAGTCTTCGAATCTAGATTGAACAATAGATGAGCAGTAGTCGAAATTGTCGTTGAACAAGTTGTGCATGAACTTGAATCTATGTCCTTCTTTGTCTTTGATGTCGCAAGCATCAATTAATTCATTAACAGCTTTGCGAGAAACTTCGTTCGTGTAGCCGATTACACTCTGAAGCCTTAAGCAAGGCTTTCCTTGTATTATCGCGTGTACGTCTTTGGCTTCTTCTGAGATAAACTCTTTGAACGCGTGCAAGTTATGTAGTCTTCTCTTGTAGAAATCGCTTCTCGACTCTAATGGCATGAATCTTGATGTCGGGGAAATCGGCTTGAAGTCGGATAACTTGATGATTCTTAAAACTTTATCGTTGCTTAAAACTAAAACAATGTTTCCATCAATAGGAGAGAAATCGCGGATAATACTTGGACACTCTCTGACATTTTGTTCGTCCTTCATTGAAATAACGAACAATCTGTTATCGGAGATGCCAATGATTAAGTCGTTGATAAACTTTAGCTTTCTGACATTTGTGTAGCGCGTTGTTACTTTCTTGATCATTCTTGTCTTTTCGTCCATGAAAATGAAGACGCCGTTTTGGAAGGCGATGACGAAATTAGTACCATGGAGACAGATGCAGACACCTGGGCTGTCGATGAGTTTAGTGTTGAGCATGTATCTGCCGTGTCTGATTTCAGATGATGTCGAATTCATGTCATATTCATAGACAAAGATTTCTGAGTTCTTGTCTAAAACTGCAAATCTTCCGCTTTCTTGTGATGAATTTAACTCATCGACACTGATATCAACCATCTCTTCGTTGAGTAAAAGTGGTGTTTCCTTGTTCCTAATAAATACACCAAGAGCAGTTTTGTCACGAGCGACAATAAATGTGCCGAAATGGGAACTGAAGCATCTCGATGAATTAATCTCGCCGTATCTTGACTGGTAGACTTGGTGTCTCCTTGTTGATAGGTCTATGTGTCCAATAGAGTCTGATGTCTGGAAATATATGATTCTCAATGTCGAATTAATCGAAACATATATAACCGAGTTTTTTGAAACTATGAATCTCGACATATCTGCTGAATCGAACAAGTTTCCGGCGATAATTGAGCCTTGGTCTGTTCCATATGCGTAGACAGTTCCATCGCAGTCGAAGCTTGTGACGTTCGCTGGGCAGAGAGGACAAACACTCTTAATTACGAAATCTTGCATATCCATCAACGAAATGCCGATGTTTGAGTAGTAGAAAACAACGTATCTGTCTGTATTCGTTGAGTTGCAGAGACTCATTATAGGACTCTTGTAGTGTTTTGGAGAGATTTCTTTGATAATATCAAATTTGAAGAAAGAACCTGATGTCTCCATGATTGTGACTGTGCCATTCTTGTGGAGTGTCATGATTCTTGAATGATCGTTGTAGAATTGAAGCATTTTAGTAAATTGAGCTAATGCTGTCTTTCTCATGACAATTGGAATCAACGCTTTCATATCCATGTGGAAACACATGATTTCGCTGCCAGTGATAACGAAGATGACGCCTGGAACGTGATATGACCACTGCGAATCAGTAATTTCGTCTGGATTCGTAAGTTCGATAACTTCGTAGTACGGCTCTGGCTTTGTGTGTGGGAATTCTATCTTGTAGACAGAAAACTTTGGCTGTGTTCCGCTGAATAAAATATAATTTAATGTATGAGGGTCGATCGAAAAGGTTGTGTATGCGTAAGGCAGAGATATTGACCAAATCTCTTGTATATTATGATGAGTATCGCTCGAAATTCCTGGTTTATAGACGAAACTTCTGAAGTGTGCTGAATTATACAAAGCAACCAAGTATTCACCGAACCATTTGATTTTGAATATCTTATCTGTCAAGAATGACCTGCACGAAGCAATAATTGCTTGTTTTTCGACATGATATATTAAAATTCTGCCTTCTGAGTCAGATATCGCGATTAATCTTTGATCAGAGTGGATAGATATGCTTGTAACTGGGTTTGGCGATACGTCAATGCTACTTGCTCGGTGAAGTTTTCCATTTACGATATAGCAGAGATGAACGATGCAGCCGCTCGCATAAGCGATGACATTGTCCATACCCCAGTCAATCGCTCCCGCGTTTTCTTTGACCGGAGCCGGTGGAAATTCAGGAATTATGTCGAAATTCATGAATGACAGCAAAAATATATAAAAAATTTTTATTTTCGATTTCGTTAAATATATGAACTATACATCTTAAACTAATCAAATTTATAAAGATTTCGAGTTCGCATTCAAAATGGGAAATTTTCGCCAAAATTTATGAATGATTATGGGTAATTAGAAATAGATAAATGGATTTTGATTCCTATATGTTTTAAATTCTCTTTCCAAATATGACAAATGAATGGATGTTCATGAAAAGAAAATATCTAACCGAGTAAAAAATGATATTTAGCAAATTTGTATTATTTATATCATTTCTATTCTTGCTACATAATTTAATATTTTAATGTAAATTGCTGCTTATTGATAAAATGATGAAAAAATAAACAAATTAGTAAAAAAAAATGACAAATATTTTAATAAAATTTCATGAGCCATGTAGAATAATTGATCTATATTCTATATTATATATAATTTTCGATTTGGCGATTTTTTATTTTTGGAAATTTTATTATTGATTTTTAAAAAATAATATTTTTATAGTTAAATAATTAATGTTGCGAAAAACAATGTCGTAAAATGTATAGTATTATTTATGAATAATACAAATACACAATTATTTTTTGATTTTTGAGGTTTCTGAAAATTTTTGTGAATCTTTCAATTTTTTGTGATAATTAATATCATTAATGCATATAATCATATAACAATTAATTTTTCACTTTAATTTTTTTATTATCAAAATAAAAATATAATATAAGATATATATGATATGTGGTCTGTAAATAACATAAAATTGCTAAAAACGTATACATTTCAACTGACATCTATCAAACAATATTTGTTATATGTGAATAACAGACAACAATAATCATATATTTATAAAAAGAATTCCCTTACATTTTTATTTTTTTATTTTTTTTCCTGAAATGAAACAATCTGGTTTACTTGCACGTGTTACTAACTCAGGGACAGCGACACCTGGCCCAGGGGCATATACGCCTGGTCTCAGTCATAAGGCATCTGCTCCAGCTTACACATTAAAAGGAAGACATCAAACAACGTCACAACTTACGACAGCTCCTTACAGAGATTTACCATCTTCTATTGGTGCTGGACCAAAAATTTCGCTTGCTAGCCGCCATGCTCAAAGAGGTGGCGAAAGTTCGCCAGGACCATCTTACATTCCACCACCTTTAGGATCTGATGCCAAAAAATCGTCTTTCTCGTTCAGACACCCAGAAGGGCGCGATGTGAAATCGGATAACCCAGGACCTGGCGCTTATTCAATTTCGCCAGCATTTGCAAACGAAGCAAAGAAATATACTCTTCACGGAAGGACTGGTGATCCGTTCAGGATCTCTTCTGAGACACCAGGACCAGCCGCTTACAATCCAGATTATTTAGCGACACGTACAAGGCCTCCATCGTCAACTTTCCACGTAAGAACTACTCTTCCGACTACAGCAGACATAACACCAGGACCAGGAGCCTACGCAATCAGTCGTGATCTTGGTGGCAAAAAAGCATCTTTCCACCAGAGGCCAGTTACTGCTTCTTTCTCAAGCAACACACCAGGTCCAGGCGCATACAATCCATCTATGACTTCCACGATGCCAAATCCTCCGAAATACACAATGAAAGGCCGCCACGAAATCAATTCTTCGTCAATCAACACTGCTCCTTACAGAGCATTGCCATCATCGATCGGTGTTGGCCCAAGGATCTCTCTTGGCAGCAGAAGAGAAGTCAGAAACGCAGAAAATACTCCAGGCCCATCTTATTTGCCTCCTTCTTTCGGATCAGACGCCAAGAAGTCGACAATGGGCGGTGGAAGGTACATAGAGCCAAGATCCGCTAGCTCCGACTTCCCAGGACCAGGAGCTTATTCGGTTCCTTCTTCTTTCGGAAACGAAAGTCGTAAAAGCTCTCTACATTCGAGACACGCTGAGCCAAGCAGTTCCGCTGCATCTCCTGGACCAGGAGCTTATTATCCTTCTTACAACTACACGAAGCCGAGGGCTCCATCAGCTTCTATGCACATCAGGACGAGAATGAACCAGCCAGAGTCGACGCCAGGCTACTACGACATTGGCTCAACGCTTCAAGGTCCTAAATTCACAATCGGTAGACGAGAAACACTTGGAATGATTCCTGTCTAATTTCAAACTCATTGTATCTAAATTTTATTATTTGATTTTTTTATATATGTAATATTTCTCATTTAACGTAGTAATATAGCGCTTTATAATATTCCAATTTCAGACCACAAACATCATTACATATAGGAAATAGATATAAATTTGTTTTTTTTAATTTTCAATTAACAATTTCAAATCTTCAAATAAGGAACATAGAATATGACAAATCTCCAAGATTGTCGTATATATAATTGGTTAAAATTTCATAAAAATCTTCAATAGCGAAAAAAATTCGATTTCGTTGTTATTTGACTTTTGGCTTTTTTAAATTTGAAAATAATTACGTTTAATGCATTAATGCATATTTCTATAAATCTCATTGGACGTTTAAAATAACATTAAATCAAGGGCAATATTATTAATTTCTTCATCTTTCCAATCTATATATAAAATGGCTGCATTATTCTAGCTCAATACAATTGTGATGATCATAAATGTGGATTTTTTCAGAGACATTGAAAATAATTGAAAAGAAAACGAACTCCTAATAAATTACATTCTACTTCCTAATATATTATGAAAAGTGTGGAAAAGAAAAGATCATTTTTGAATTAAACTGTTTTTTCATGGATAACAAATTCAAAAAGAGATGATTAAATTTTATTTTGGAAATAACATAATTGTATGCTATTAATTCAAAAATCAGCAAAAATAAATAAAAATGCGTTAGTATTTTTATTTTTTAGTATATGTTCTTTTTCATTCGTTCTGTCCTTAGTAGGACAACAACAATTCAAAATCAGTATTTCACACTATCAAACAGCTCCAATTTTAATCAATGGATTCCTAAACCAGACGCAAATGAACCTTATCAATTAATTATACAATATTGCAATGTTATTGGAGCAAAAATGTCATCAACGCAACCAAACTATGGTGGAGTTATTGCCATTACTTCATCAACGAACACCTTTACAGTAAAAATATATGCAAATAACTTTTCAAATGTCTTTGTAGATGGAAATGGTGCATACGGAGGCTGCATTTATCTTAATGGTGCTACTACTGGCTCTTCATGGGCTTATATCTATGGAAATAATTTCAATGGATGCAGCAGCTCAGTCATGGGCTCTTGCGTTTATCTGCAGTCAATTGGTGTTGCTGAAGTCAACAACAACACATTTTCTGAATCAACAGCACAATGGGGTGTAGCTGCATACGTAAAATGCACTTCAGTAACAAGCAACTTCAACTACTGGAACAATCTTACAAGCTCAAATGGTTATATATACTATCAGAATATCAAAGACAAAAAGTGCTCTTTGCTTGTACAATATTCTTGCTTTATTGAGCATCTACTAATTACACACAAATGCGAATATTCAGAAAACGACAAAATTCCATCCATTCAAATTCTTTACGCTGATGTTAAAGAAGCCGGTGATGTTCAAACAGCTGTTTCGGTTAAAGGAAGTCCTGTACCAGTAACAATAAACGGAGTTTCTTTCAATGAAAATCATTGCTACAGAATTGTTCCAGCGCCAACTCCAACACCATCTGCAGAGCCAACACCTGAGCAAACACCAGAACCAACTGCCAAACCAGTAACTCCAGCTCAGACAGTCAAACCAAAAACGCCAGCCCAAACTGTAACACCGCGCACACCAGCTGAAACTCCCAAACCAACAGTCATTGAAGCTGAGAAAGCTGCTACTGTTGAGAAAAGTAAGACCGGCATGATTGTTGGCATAGTCATTGCTTGCTTAATTGTTTTAGCTATTATTATATTATTAATTGTCTTTTTCGCTAAGAGAGACACAAGAACAGCCTACGCTAATAATGATGTTGATGATGGCGTTGATGGATTTGCAGTCTATTAAGTAATATACATTTAATATTATTGTATTATATTATCTTCCCATAAATTATAATTTGAATTTCTATCGAAAAAATGATACATCCATATTTATAACATTATATAGCTTTGATTTGTGCTTTAGCAAATAGCTGTTAGAAAGTTGTCTTGTATGATTCAAATAATAAAGCAATGATGATTTCTGGTTAGATAGTAGTGCTTGGACATTTGAATAAAATCACGGGCATTTTTTTTTTGTGTTTTAAATATCGAAATATAAAAAGCATTTGAGTGTTTCATAGATATTTTTGTGGTTTTAAAAGTCATCTATTCTTTTGATCAGAATTGCCATGAATTCATTGTGATAGCTCTAGAAATTTCATCTATTGCATATATGATAACATGTTTAATATTGAAATAACTTCCTCATTTTTAAATGTCTGTGATATAACCATGCTTGATATATGTGATAATAGTTGTTATAAACACAATGTAACTAGCTCTATGCTTCTAAATTCAAGTTATATGAATTTCTCTCGTTGAACATTTCTCCGTAAAATTTTTTGGTTTTCAATCAAATCAACGTGTGAAATGTTTAATGTTTGAAGCAAAAATGAGAAATATACAAAGGAAATAGATTAAAAACAGTTTTTGCAAATTCGATAATTTTTTTCTTAGATTCGAGCAATTTTTTGATGTAAATTTGCATTTTATAACCATAAAAGTTCAAATAACAAGTCTAAAAGAGCCAATAAATTTTCTGGATGCATAAGGTTATTTTAAAATGCGAAGATTTCATCGGAGGGAGGAACCGGATTACAGTGAGTCTGCCTCAGACGATTCTTCGTCAGGAGATAGCTTACCTATATATAATGAATCAGCGCCATCTATTATACAGCCAAGCAGAAAACAGAAAAGAGACCGTAGAGGCAGATTCAGACATGATTACTTAGACAAAAAGCAACTATATGATCATAATTTATCGGCTACTATGCTAAATATGGCAAATAACGCTACGAAAAAATCTGTTGCTTACAAATCTCAATATGAAGAAGATAATAACTCAGAATCAGATGGACAAGCATCAAATAAGCAAGAAGAAGAAAATCTTGCCCACGAAGAAGAAGAAATCATGGAAAAAAATCATAGCGAAACTGAAAAGTCGTCACAAGAGGAACAAACTTCTAGTAAATCAAGCGAATACGAAGCAGAAACTACAGATGTCAAAGAAGATTCCGAATCTTCTTCAGATGAAAATCAATCAGATTCTTCCTCAACAGAAAAATCCTCAGAAGAGAAATCGTCGCAATCAGATTCGAGTACAACTACCGATAAATCATCATCTTCTGATGAATCTAGTTCGGATGAATCAGAAAACGAATATTATACTGAAACAACGTCAGACAAAGCTTCGGACACGCCTATTGATCTCGAACCAGCTGTTAGTGTCGATAAATTAGGTCCATTTAGAGTCAACGAACTTGCAGATTATTCAGATAAAAATGTCATCAAAGATTTAAATCCTATACGTTTTTTACCATTCTCTATCAAGCAATGCAAGAGTTTCATACCAAAAGAGCCATCATTTCCATATAATAAAATCGAAAGAATTGCACCAAACATTTATCAAAGGAAACTAGACGAAAACACAAACACCAAGCACACACAATTGAATGAAGATGCTAAATTACACAAAAAACACTCTCACAAAAAGAATTCGACAGATGATGAAGAAAAAATCGAGCCATTTATCTTTCCACCGCTTAAATACCCAGTGGATCCACAGGTTGTCTCAAAAGGAATACTAACAGATAAAGAAGAATGCACTGTCCTCGATGCAATAAGAAATTGGAGATTTGGACAAAATATTATAATTGTTGAAAACGAATTAGACAGAAAACTTTATATTTCATGCTCAATAATTGCAACATTGATAAACTTGTTTCCCAACATTCCTTCTATATTAGTTGTAACAGACGAAGTCTCTCATAGACAGTGGATTCAAAATCTAAATTTTTTCGGCGAGTTTAACATTTTGGCGATGAAAAACGGCACGAAAATCGACGAAATAGACAAAAAGATTTGCGATGTTTTACTTGTAACACAGTCTTTGTTTATGGATAACTTTGAAGATGTTCCTGACTATTTTTATGGCTGTTTGATTGTCGAAAATCTCGGAAAAAGTGTAGCAAGGATGAAAAACACAATATTAAGAGATCAAATCAAAAGAGTTGAATCTTATTCACATATGTCATTTTCAGAGAACTTCGATAACTATACAAGCAGAGAAATACAGATTATGCTCGGCACAATTCGCGGAAGAAGAAGCGAGTTATACACCAAATCAGCACTGATGGAGTCATTAAATGAAGCAACGATTTACACTGACAAAATATCAAACGACAGAAATAGAGTGAATAATATACACGAGGAACTAATTTTGTGCCCAATTTCAGAATATCAAGCAGACATTTTCAAGAAATTCTCAAAACAAATTCGCTCTAAGATGAGAATGCCGAATCCCACAGCTTCCGACATGGTTATGCTTTGCTCCAGTTTGTATTCGATATGCAGTCATCCTGTTTTCGAAAGCGATCACGTCATGGATGATGACGAATACACTTGCTTATTAAAACATCATTCAGCAAAATTAATTTTACTCGAGAAACTTCTTAAAAGTGAGATAGTCGATAAACAAAGAATCATGATTATCTGCGAAGACGATGATTCGTGCACATTGTTGAACTCAGCTTTCACAGCAAGAAGAATCACATACATGATCGTAGACTCAGAAACAACAGACAAAGAATGCAAGGAAATAGTTAAACTGTTTGTATCAAAAATTCCGCTGGTTATTGTAACAGAAGAAAGAACTCCATGGGCATTGAATAATCTATCGCCATCAATTATCATTCCTTTCGATGTTTTTTGGCGTCCGGTTGGCGACAGTCTTGAAATATTGAAGAAAAATGAGTTGAGTCCGAGAGTTTTAAGACTAATCACGAAGAATTCAATCGATCAAGATATACACGCAATTACATCACAAAGCGATAAACTCAACGGCGAAATATTGCTCAGCGAAGATACAACTGACTTAGAGATGCTGGATATTTTGTTGAGAAAGTCAATGGGATATATTAATAACATGACAACAGAGTCTTTAGACGGATGGTGGAGAAATGTTTACAACCAAAGAACAACATCAATTTACGGTTATCCAGAAACGTTTCCTAAATTCGACGACAGCGATGTTAGATCACCAGACTTCTGGATGGCGACGACAGGAAAAGAGAAACTCTCTAAGAAGCAAAAGGCAGATCTTGCGAGGGCTTCAATAACTTCACCATTAACCGTCGGCTACGTCATCGAGAAACTTAGGAATTTCGGCATCGGCAGATGGGATGTTTTCACGATGCTAAGAGAGAATCCAGAACTTCCCAAATTATGCTATAATATTATAGGAAGAATAGAGATGACTCCTGACGTGAAGTATTTCAAGTTCTTCCAATTGCACGGCTTATTGTTCCAGCCTTCTCATCAACTTGTCACAACGCAATTCATAATGAGTTCTCTTGCTCCATTGACTGCAAAAGACTTTATTTCTGACTTCGAGACAGCGATGACTGTTATACATTGGATGGAACACGACTTCGAAGGCTACTCTAAAGATCATACTGTTCCGAAGCCTTCGAGCAGCTGGTCTGCAAATGACGAGCAACAATTGTTCAAAGATTGTTACGAGAAAGGCTTGAACAGTCTTAAAGCATCGAATATTGCTTATTTGAAGCAGGTTGTCGAGTATTGCTATGATGATGTAATTCCTTACATTCCAGATAAACCGTGGACCCAAAACAGGAAGAAGATAACTGCCCCAGAACACAAAAAGATTGTTGATGGATTAGTTAGATATGGATTCCCAGACATTCATCTCTTCTTGAACTACATCAGCTTACAGTCATTCTCTCCTGATTCTGTTGTCGACTATGTTAAATTGATCATCAATTATTGCAAGAGTGATGATAGTGAAGCAAAGAAGAAATTGTCAGTTTTATTGGCAGACAAAATCAAGAACTATGTATCACAGATGATCATACAGAGAATAGACTGGTTCGTGGAGATGAGGAAACTGTCGAATGATGTAGAACACGTTTGCGCTGAAGACTTAGAATTGCTGCAATGCGGAAATTTCCATGGTGTAGGTCATTATGTTACTTCGCCAACTTTCACATCACTTTTCAAAGGATATCCATCAGAAGGAAAGATAGCTTTCAAGCTCAAGCAAGTCACAGCTGAAACGCACTCAAAGTTAGCAAGACATGCAGCAACTTCGCCATCAATTCTTTCGCAAATCAAGACAGAACTTCCTTTCAGACTTTCGGACCAAGTTATGCTCGAAAACATTGGTGTTCTCGACACGCGTCCAGCTTTCTTCACCAGAGATGCTGTTTACATGGTTGGATACAAAGTTTTGGTCATCACGCTGAATCCTATCAAGCCAGAGCTCTTGATTCCTGTTCAGGCATCTATAGAAGTCAAGAACAACGCACCACTTTTTGTCATCAAGGCTCAAACTCCAGGACATTACTTCGAGATCAGCGCAAGGTCACCTGAAGCTGTCTGGGAGCTTTACAAGTTCAAATGCCAGAAACACACGAAATTACCTGTTCACAACTTTTTCGGAAATGAAATGTACGGATTTACGACACCGAATTACCACAAGATTCTGTTTAATATACTCAAAAGCGATGAATGCTTAAGATATGAAAGAAGAGTTTTTTCAGATTATGTTTTAAAGTTCGATAAACACAAGATTATCCCAGGACAATATTCAACACCAACAGTTGCTGAAACAAGGCCTAAAACAACTAGCCGTCCAAAGTTTGAAACATATATTCCAAAACAAATAACTGAAAAAGAGTTCAAATTTACAGTTCGTTTCGATTTTTCTGGCCTTAATATTGCAGAAAATCCTCTTCAAATCAGTGGAGCATCAAGCTCATTTGAATCAATGATTAATCTCTATGAAGATACTGTAATGGATGACTTTTACCAGACGAATTCAACAGATTAAATATATTTGTATGTTAGTTTTAAATAATTATCATATGTTTTGTATTTATAAATTTAATTCTTTTTATAGACTTGTTATTTAACCATAATCATCATTGAACACGATTGTAGTGAATATATAGAGGCATTCTATTAATGTTGCTTGTTACAAAATTAAATAATGAAATTTTGGAAATGAAAATTCATTCATTTTATTGATAATAACAAAAAATTACCTTTATTATAGCATAAATCAAGAGACCAACAACTGATATCTGTCGTTTTTATAAGAAATTTCAGAAATGTTAATTTTGATCATCGATATACCGATCAAATTGTTATTCATAACTCATGCATACATTGTACATGTTCATATCTATTAACATTATGGATTATTTTGCAATGTTGGAGAAGATGAAATCTGCAATGATTTGAATATAAATGCCAGATAATGACATTTTAATCATTACAAGGAGCAAACGAATATATTGCGAAATGGATTAAAAATTGCAATTATTTCAGAAAAAGAAGCAGATTCGCAGCGAAATACAAAATGAATATTATATAAATGATGAATATAAATCGTATTTATTGTCAAAATGTCTAAAAAAATAAATAGATATTTGAGAACTTTGATGATGGAAACTCTCAATAATTAATTCTCTCAATTTATTTACATTTACTGAAATATATTTTTAATGAATAACATATTTGCAGTTATTTTTCAACGAAAAATCTATATAATAGATTTTTCATTCAAATTTTGTAATCGATATATCATTATATATATAATAATTTTTTAATATTGTAATTTTTCAACAAAAAAACTGTAGTTTATTTTTTAATTCAAAATTCGTAATTTGTATGTTAATATAATATAGATAATTATTTTAATATAATCATTTTTCAATTAATATCCGTTATTGAACAAAGATGAGCAAATAACAGTATAGGATTAATTCGCTGTGTGTTTATTTTGTGTTCATTGAAATATTTTTGAGAGAATTATTTTTTGAATTTTTGGTAAAAAATTTATGTATATTAATATACAACTGTTTATATATCATTATTTATATTTTAATTTAAATTTAGGATTTTTTGAAATATTAATATATAATTGTGTATGTATCATTTTATATCCTTTATGAATTGATAAAAACACTCACAAAATTTTCAATCAGTCATTGAAAAAATTACAAGATCAGTTATAAACATGCATAGTAAACGTAATATATTTCAATTTTCAAACTCAAAATTTGAATTTAAAAATTCAAAAAATCATTTTTGAAAGATGCAGCTTTATGTTGATGTAGAAGATACATTGAAAATGCATGGATACAACGTAATGACAAAAATTGGTGCTGGAGCTACTGGACGATGCTACAGAGTGTTTAGTCCTAAGTACAATCAAACATTTGTTTGTAAAACTGTTGGACATAAAGCTACATTCGTTCAGGAACTAAATGCTCTTATGAGACTCGATCACCCACACGTTATTAAAGTCTACGATTACTTTGTCCATGATAATATCTGTTTCATGATTTTAGAAGACTGCATAAACGGAAATATCAGCGAGTTTATGAAAAAGAGGACAATAAAAGAAAATCAAATAACGAAATGGTGCTATGAAGTCATTGATGCTTTAAGTTACATACATCAACAGGGAATCGTTCATTTGGACATCAAGCCATCAAATATACTCATAGATCAATACGAAAGAGTTAAACTCGCCGATTTTGGCGTAGCTCAACCTTCAGATCTTCGCTGCGAAAATTATGTAGGAACTACTTATTTTATGGCTCCAGAGGTTCTTTCTAAGGAGCCATTTGATCCTTATGCCGCAGATGTTTGGTCATTAGGAGTTACTCTTTATTACATCATTTTCAAACAATTGCCATTTAAGAATGAGGGACAGTGGGAAATATTCCTCGAAATTGGATTTCGTGATTTCCCATCCCAAATCAGCGACGAGCTTCGCAAAATCTTAACAAGCTGCATTCAAAAATATCCAAGCAATAGAGCAACAACAGCACAGCTAAAGGAAATATTATATCCAAAGAAGAAGACAGTTGACGAGAAAATGAAGAAACAGAATTTATTATTACTTAATCTTGGAAAGTCGAAAAATCCGCTTTGCGCTTCTATGCTTAACCTCAAGTCAAGTCTTAGACCAAATCTCGTTGCCTCAGTGTCGCAACATAGATTTAGCCTTCAACCTCACGAAGTTTCTAACCTTCCACCTTTAACTTCTCATTAATCTTTTCTCTTGTTTGTGTTTAAATTTGTTTTGTAGTTACTATCATATTTATGACGCTTTTCTCGTTCAAAATGATCAATTATTAATCAAAATGTGATTGAAATTTTGATAGAAATATAGAAATGCATCGATTATCTTAAAAGTCCTTAGTTTTCAGATTTTTATTATCGTAATTTTGAGGCAAATCATTGTTAAAAAAAAAGGGGGGAACACCACTTTTTAAAAGTGACAAAAGAAAAACACCTCCTGCAGCTCTATTTAACATTCCAATTTCCTAGATGCTAGTACATGCATATAGAGCAGGAAATGCAGAATAATTTTGCCGTAGAATGTTTTTTCTCAGTTGAAATTATTGTCACGATATTTTGATTT
>MRSU01001902.1:0-49905 GCA_008369845.1 Trichomonas gallinae
GGGGCTCCAGCTGGTGGTGGAGGCGGTGGGACTCCAGCTGGTGGTGGTGGCGGTGGAGGAACGCCGGCTTCTGGTGGTGGCGGTGGTGGTGGAACACCTGCACCTGGTGGAGGTGGTGGTGGTGGAACGCCAGCACCCGGTGGTGGTGGCGGTGGTGGAACACTTGCACCTGGAGCAGATGGTGGAGGTGGAGCTTCACCAGCATTGATAAGTTCTTCATCATCGTATCCACCCTTGGTACTTGTCTGTGGTCTGAGTTTCTTTCTCAACTCGATTGTATCCTGAGATTCGAATGGATCCCTCATCTCGTTTGTCTCGCCGATATCGAAGTATTCAAATGGTGTAGCAAAGAAGTCTGTTGGCTGGCTGTCAGCTGGAATTTGCTTAACGAGAGCATCAAGTTCTGGAATTGGATTTGCCTGAGATGTTGGAGCGGTTCCCTGAAGATTATTCATCTTGATTGGAACACCAGGAAGACAAACGTATATTGTGCTTGGATCCTTAACCTTAGTGAATTCTGGCAATTCGTTTGGCTTTTGCTGTGGGTTCGGGATACGAAGCCTGTGTAATGCGTTATCTAATTCTTCAGCACGCGCGATTTCGAAATCTGACTTTATTGTGTTGATGTTTTCTGCAATCTTTGAAATGTGTTCGAGGCTATTTGTTAAAGTTGCAGTGATGCTCTTTGATGATTGAACGAGGCTTGACTTGAATTCTGTCATGAATGTGTTGATGTGATTGCGGTATTCATCGAGTGGTTGGTTTGGAGCATTCATGAATGTGTTAACTGCATTTTCAGCATGATTGTGCATTTCATCACGAAGGCTGATAAACTGCTTGAAAAGTGTATGGATACCGAATTCCTCACTGACTTTCTTGTAGCTTGACTCAAAGATTGGGAGTTTGATTCTGCCTTGCTCATCTTTCTCTGCGCCAGCACTTGAAGCTCTGTATGCCTTCTTTGCCTTGTTCTTCTTTGGCTTTGCCTGAGCCTTTGGAGCCGGGGTTGGTGCTGGTGGTGGAGGTGGCTCCTCCTTCTTTGGTGGTGGTGGCGGTGGTGCCTCTTGTTGTGGTGGGGCAGAGATAACCATTGAGTTTCTAATCTTCTTGTGCGAAGGACGCTTTGTAATTGGGGCATCAGCTTTTGGCTTTTCATCTTCTGAGAGATCGCTGTAGTAGAATTCATCGGAGTAGTATTCTGAATCTGATGGCCAGCAGATCTTCTTTTTGCCTGAAGCGCCAATCTTGTATGTTGGGCCCTTCTTGGCTGGTGGAGCGGCTGGCGGTTTGGCAGGTGGAGCAGCCGGTGGAACAGCTGGCGGTGGGGCTGGTGGTGTTGCTGGAGGTGCAGCCGGTGGAGCTGCTGGTTTTGGTGGTGGCGGAGGCATTGCTGGTGGAACAGCAGGTGGTGGTGTTGCTGGAGGTGCTGCAGGTGGAGCTGCTGGCTTTGGTGGTGGAGGAGGCATTGCTGGTGGAGAAGCAGGAGGTGCTGCAGGTGGAGCAGCAGGAGGTGCTGCAGGTGGAGCAGCAGGAGGTGCTGCAGGTGGAGCAGCTGGCTCTGGTTCTGGAGCTTTATTCTTATTAAATCTTGCCTTTAATGCTGCGTTCAAATCCATTGGACCCGCTGCCTTCTTTGGCGGTGGTTTTGCAGGTTCCTTTTGTGGGGGTGGTTTCTTGCCGGCGTTTGCCTTCCTCTTGGCGATCATAGCCTGGAGAGCATCATCCGTTGGCTTAACCAAGCCACCGCCGCCACCATGGTTTGGAGTACCAGGTGGTGGGGGTGGAGGCGGGGCTAAACCCGAGGGTGGAGGTGGTGGTGGTGGAACAGACATTTAGTTAATTTTTTTTTGCTTTTTTTATTGCATCAGTTTTTCAAAGTAAACGTCAGTTTTTACACTTCTTTGGAAATAACCTTAATACTCGATTTTTTTGTAAATTTAACCTTAATTTATAAAATTATGACTCAAGTAGTTCAGTTATATACCAACAATCCACAGGAATTTAAGAAGAACTTGAAGACACAGATTGAAAAATCACCGGAAAAATCTAAATATTATCGACAATTGTTCGATTTATTATATCATTTGATTCAAAAAAATCGGCATCAAGACTGTTTCTCGATATTGAACGAAATAATTACACCAGATGCGTTATATAGTTTACTGTCACAAGTTCAATTCCCTAATTTTTATAATGAAATCACAGATTTTCCTCCATTTGATTTATTTTACATTGTCGCTCTTGTTTCATATCAAACACAAGGCAAGTTACCATCAACATATTTGTTCTTACTTTTTAATTTTTACCTCCAATTTTATGAATCGCTTCAGAAATGCGTAAATTCTCAAGATATCATACTAAATGATGAAATTATCATAGAGAACAAGAAAACACTTAATGATGCCTTATCTATTATAAATTCAAGATTATCTACTATCGCAGGCGGTATCTGCACAATATACCACGCAAGAATTGATAAAACCGACTTCTCCAATTTTGTTGACATTATAATGACTACGAAATCATATCTTTTCCACGATTCTGCTTTTGCTTGCTTAGTTGGACGAATGTGCTTGAGTCTCAATAAATATAATCAAGCACAAGAGATATTCAGCTACATATCAGATCTAAATATGCTTTCCTCCAATCAGCCTTACGTTGATTTCTTCAAAATGAATTTTCCGGCTGCAGCCAATGGATTTGAAATGCTTAACGGCCCATTTGATAAAATAAACCAAGTTGTCGCATTGATTTATCTTGGAAACATCAAACAAGCAGCAACTTTATTCAATGAAAAAATTCGTGAGAATCCGATACTTAAATTATTCAATTCTGTCAAAGATATAGCAAAAGTATTGAACGAACTCTGTGATGAAACCGAAATCATCAAAGAAAAATCCTTCTCAAATTATCCAACTCCTGAAGGTCAGTGCAACTAATCAATAGATTAGACTCATAATTTATGTTTAGTTCTTGCGCAAAATAGTCATCAAAAATCATTATATATTATTATTTGTTATGATTTTCCAGGAAAGATTGAATTTTCGACATGTTTGCTTGCAAATTAAAAATTATTGTTTGTTTTAGTATTTAATTCTTTGGTTTATTTGATTCATTTTTCAAGAAAATTTAACATAATTTACATGTCTAATTTGACGCTTTACACTTTGTCACTTTTATACGCAGTCGGCTTTTAAAATTTAGTCACTTTTTTAAATTTTGTCACTTTTAATGGAAGTGATTTATATTTCAGACAGTTCTAGTAGTGTTTCCTCTCGATCTGACAGCTCCGATGAGCAGGATGATATATTGATTGGGCAGCCTGTTATATCTAAAATTAAGCCTGGAATCTGTAGATTGTGCGGGAAGAATTCATTAGATGTTATGTTTCATCCTTGTAATCATTCAACATGTTGTTTTGAGTGCTATGAAAAGCTTCCAAAGCCAAAAAAGTGTCCATATTGCGGGGTTGTTATAACTTTACCAGAAAGATTCATTCTTGGATAGAAAATTTCATCAAATTCGATACTGTTTCAATCAGCTACCGAAATTTTTTCGTCAATCACATCTATAGACCAACTTTTTAATTTTTCAATTTTATATATCATGTTTTGATTCTTGTTTTTTATATTTTAAACTATCGTATATACTAGACTTGCAATTTACTATATATTTATTTTGTAATTTAATTTATTTTTTAATTTTGTTGAAGTTTGAAAACAACATTAAACCTATATTTTATTCAAAATTAAGACAGAAGTTGAATTTCTATATATATGGATGAAGCATGGAAATGATTAATAGAATCATTTATTTGCAGCAACCTCCAGATCCTTCCTGTTTTGGCTTTAGGGATGCATCATTACCCTTCACATGCTTGTTCTTAATTTGATTAAACCAATTGTCAGCAACGGATTGGAAGAGAAGTTCGATGCCATCTCCAGTTAGCGCAGATGTTGCGAAAAAGCCCAAAGCGCCAATCTGTGACTTAAGGGTTTCACCATTCTGAATGACTTCAAGCTGTTGAGAAGGTGATACAAGGTCGAATTTTGTACCGGCCAAGAAAATGCTGCAACCAGGTTCTATTTGAATAATATTTTGTTTCCAGTTTTCAATTGCTGGCAAAGGATTCTTGTCAGAGCAATCGTAACAAATTACTGCAAAATTAGCACCACGATAGAAGACTTTTCCAACTGACTGATATCTTTCTTGTCCAGCCGTGTCCCACAACTGAATGTAAACTGACTCGCCGTTTTTAGTCTTGACTTGCGTAGGAGATAAAACTGGTGTAACAGTAGATGTTGTAGTTGGTGTGTAAGTTTTGTCGATAAAGCGATTGATAAGTGTTGTCTTTCCTACCTGTGTGTTTCCGATGATAATCACGCGGGCATCAGGAGCTTTTCCCTCTGCCATCCTAATTCAGAAATGTGACAAATTCATCGGGTAGTTTTCATATCACATCAGACAGCCTTTTTAACACCACCATTCGCCTTTAATCGTCCTATAGACGCACTTTTTCATACGAAATTTAATCATATGCATTAAGATATTACATTCAATTTTTATTTTCATATCAGCATGTATTTTTACCGTCACCATTTCATATCAGCATGCTAATGCACTTTTCATATGAAATCAAATCATTAGCAATCCAATATTTTGTTCAAATTTTCCATATATCATTTCTGTTCATATTGCTTAAGTTTGATTTCATTCATTCTCTGTTTTAGACATTACTCCTATTGGAATCGAATCATTTAGATGGATTAATTTCAAAAAGTTTTGCTATCATGACAATGAGCTTTCTAAGTTATTCAATTTCTTTTTCCTCAATATATCATTCATTTGTCTCATAAAATATTCTCAATTGTAAAAATATATTTCATCAAAGAGTAATGTTAATATATTGAGGTCTAAGGAGTTCGTTAACAAAATATATTGAATCTATATTATCAATTTTATTTATTAGAAATAATGCTTTGCAATGAGAGTTGAATTCATTATATTCGAATTGACAATTATTAAAATATATTAATAAACTGATTATATTTTCATCTCATAATTACCATACTAAACTATCAAAACTATATCATGTGAAAAATATGAAGTAATAAAATAAATCATATATGTATAAATAAATGAAGATATTCCTATTGGTACTAGGCATATATGAATATTTGTAGATACTTTATATGGAAATTTCTGAAAAACAAGATAAAATTGAATTATTTTTCAACTGGTCTTCTCCAATTATCAATCTCATTGTTATTGACCATTGCATGGTAACAATCCTTGCAGCAAGGAACTCCGTTCATGTTGACGTATTTCGAATCTGCTAAATTCTTCTGGCATTTCATGCAGTTGAAGCATGCCTTATGCCACTTTCCACCACATGCGACAATTTGCGGCTCTTCGTCGCTCTTGTGGCAGCCTCTGCATTGTTTGATATATGCTTCAGTGCATTTTCTGCATCTGAGAATGCCATGATCAAGGACAGCAACACCATTCTGAAGAGAGGTGCCGCAATCATTGCATTTATAAGAATCTGGGTGGAATTTGCAATTTTCAACTTGGCAACATTCACCTTCAATTGGCTTGTTGCAATCGGAGCATATCTTCTTTCTGACAACTTCAAGGCATTTAACGCAGTAAACGCTCTTATTGAAAATTGTTAATCTTCTATTTGCAGGTGTTATAGCGCATTGACTGCATTGTATGCATGTAGGATGGAAGAAGTACTTGGTTCCTTCGCAAACAATTGATTCTCGCTTATCATTTGGAAGTAATGGCTGTTTGCAAGCATAGCATTCAGGAAGGATGTTTTTGAATTGCTGGAAGCACTTTGTGCAGTATGGAAAACCGTAAAGATTCATGTAACGATCTTTAACTTGTGGGTCGCCACAATGTGCGCAAACAAAGCATTCTGGATGATAAGCGCGCGAAATGGCATGGATAACTGTATCAGATTTAACGAAACCGCCGCATTTTGCGCATCTTTCTTCCAAAACCTCACTATAACAATTTGGATGGAAAATCATGTCGTCTTTCTCCTTGTATTCGTTAGGTTGGATGAGTTGCTGGCAGTAGCTGCAGCATAGATGGTGTTTGTGGAATTTATAATTGATTGCTTCGACAATTTCATCCTCTGGATGAATTTTATCTCGGCAATAAGGGCATACATCGATTGGAACATCCTTGTAGTGTGTTAAATCGATGCTTGCCTTGCCGTGTTCGACTTTAACTTTCTGCGCAAAAATGTTTTTCAAAACTTCGTCGTCCATGATAAAATTTTAAAAACCATTTTTCTCAAAAGTTCCGTTGTTTACAGTATTCACTGAGTATATATATAATACAATTTAGCCAAAATATTTTTTGTAGCTTTTTGCAATTTGGCACGTAAAGTATCAGTATGTAAATTCAATATTTTTGCATATTAAATATTAGTATCTCATAAAATATTTAACAACATCATTTCAAGAAAAATTGCCATACAATAGAAAAACTAATTTTTGACATGTAAATAATGTAACAAAACAAAATTCACAGCTTCATTACTTTATTTATATCTTGGAAATGAATGATTGGAATATATCATAACTTCTATTATATAGAGTATAGCCCCCATAGTACATTTTAATACAACATATAAGTCATATCTTCTATAAGATACCTATATAAAGAGACTTTTTTCGAACTAAAATTTGATATTATAGATATGATTAAATCAAGCTGAATCATTCACATAATAAAATAATGGAATAAAATGGATTAAACTTCAGAGCCAGAAAAATCTAAAAGGTAAAAATATTAAAATGAAATTTTAATTTGTGGTTAGATAATCTTACAATTTAAAAATAAGACTTTGTTAGAATTGAGTATTTTGCCGATGAAGTGCAAAAAGGAGTTTGTCAGTTCACTTTTTTCAAATGGATGATGACGACGTTAAACATAACTGTAAATATCAATTTCTCAGCGAGGTAGACATCCCCGCTGAATTGCAGTCTATAGCTGATGCCGAAGATTGCATATGGACGCTAGATCCCTCAAATATTGCAGAAGCAGCTGATAAAATAATAAACTTGATAAAACAAAATAAATTTGAGTCCTCAGCAGTCCTTAAAATTGTTGATTTCGCAAGCTTCAGGAGACCTAAGCTATTGGATGCATATATAGAATTATATGAGACACTTATTCAAGATCCATTGTGCGAAAAAGCAACGGAATCACAATTTATATCAACAGTAATTTATGAAAAGAGAAATGGCCAAAATCACACGGATAACTATGTAATGTCTCTATTTCCAGTAGAATCTATAGGTCACAGTATAACATATGATGATGTTGATAAACTCATAGAATATACAAGCAGTAATGATTTTGATCCAAAGTTTTATGAGCAAAATCTCGAGAGAAGAAAAAGACAAGTTTTCTTCGGATTGCAGCAATATACACCAATAGAACTTGCAGCTAAACATGGATCTATTAAGTGCTTTAAATTCTTGATGATGAATGGAACTCTTCAATCAACAAATATCAATAAATATGCAGTTGAAGGAGGAAATCTTGAAATTATTCATATCCTCAGCCAAAACGGTTATGATTTTCGTCACGCTTTGCAGTCAGCAATTGCTTTTCACCAGGAGGATATAGCTGACTGGATTCTCACGAATTATTCATACATCAGTGTTCCTGTTGTTAATTGCATCGAAAGCTATAATATTCGCGCTGCAGTTTTCTTCCTCGAAAATGGTTTATCAATAAATGGAGGCAGCGAAGAAATTACACCTCTTTGCCAAGCATGCTCTAATAACCTATTCTGTATCGCAAAGTATTTGATAGATAATGGAGCTGATGTTAATAAGTTTAGTAAAACAATGACACCATTAAGTATTGCTTGCGGCAAAAATAACATAAGGATTGTAAGGTATTTATTAGAGAAAGGCGCTTTGCCAAATGTTAAAGTTGATATAGATAAGACGCCATTAACAATTGCAATAGAGAATGATGAATTAGAAATAGTTGAATTACTCATCGAATTCAAGGCAGATGTGAATGAAAACATTTTATTAGGAATTCATTTTTAAATTTATAGGAGAACGCCTTTGTTGATTGCATGCGCTGGAAAGAATGAAGATATCGTTAAAATCCTTGTTAGAAATGGCGCTGATGTTAATCAGGAACCAGTTCATTATTATATGATTTAGAAGCTCAAACACCCAGATATAGACAAAGAACTCCGCTGTTGACTGCAATTAATTGTTCATCAAAAAGTATTGCTGAATTCTTAGTTGAAAATGGAGCTAATGTAGGCGATGATGCTATTGCACTCGCCAATCAAAAGAAAATGTTATCTATTATTGATTTCCTTGAAGACCATAAAAATATGTAAAGTATGCATAGTAGTTAGTATCACGTTCTTTTGCCAATAGAAAAATATACACATCTCGATGGATATTTTATCCAAAAAAAAAAAAATAATTTGATTTCAGAATATTTATATTTTTATATGGCTATTATAATGTCATAAATACAAATTCCAACTGTTTAAAAGCTACAAATCGAAAAATATATCAATGAGAAAATATTATTTAGAATTCAATCAACAACAAGCTGCATTTTAACAGAAAGACTCCTACACATATAGGTAAGATAATAGTTCATTACTTCAGAAACATATTTTATTTCCTGAAATTTTTATTTCAAGTTTTAAGTTATTCGTAGCTGCTAAATCTAATAAAAATCCGAAATTCTAAAGATGGTTGCGTTGGTAAGTCATGAATTGATGGAAATAATTATAGTTAATTAAAAAATGAAGATATATACTAAAGAAAGCGTAGTAATATGCATAATTGTAGAAGATAAGTATGATTTTAATCATAATTGCTTCGTAAGAGAGAAAACGGATATGCCAATATGATAGTCTTATTGCGCATCGTTACATTTAAAAGGGCACAAATGCAGACGATTTATGTTCATTTCAGATGCTTATCTCTGCATTCCACGCTTGAAAATAAATTCAAAATCAGTTTGGCTCATTAAAAGAAGCTCCGAAATCATTTCCATCCTTCAAAGAATCCCGAATGAAAGCGGATGGAAGGAAAAACAAAGTACACTATGTCATGAATAATTTTTGATCCAAATGCAAAATGATTTCGGCCGATTTGACTTAAAAATATATTTATATTCACCAGCATCTATTGCTTTTTCCGTATTAAAAACATTGTTGAAAGTTACATTTGTGAAGTCACTTTTCTAAAAAAAATAATTTATACGGCCAAAGATTTAAGATCCAAAATTTCGCTGTTTTTGATATATACTATTTGAGTAGATACCAAATATCAGTGAATTTTAGGCAATCATCCTTTTTGATGTTTTTCAATCGGATCTGACGGCTTTTTGACACTTTTATTAGTTCGAGATATTATGTCCGAAGATACACCAGTTCTCCCAGTTAAGGTTGGCATCAAGCAGTCACAGTGGACAACTGTCGAAGTAGGCGATACTGTCGTTGATGTCCCAGAGAACAACAAATTCATGAAGAAGAAGAAGCAAGTTTACTACGATGATGACTTCAACAGAGAGGATCGTCAACTCGCTCGTCTTGCTAGACTCGAAGAAAAGTTCCAAAAGAGAGCTCAGGCTGAAAAGGTCGAACAACAAGCTCCAACACCCGTAGAATCCGAACAAAAACAAGTAGATCCACTCGAGGAAGCCATCAAGAAGTCTACAAGCAACAATAAATTCTCTGCTTTGATGGATGAGGAGGAAGATTTCGAAGAGCCAGCTGTTGAAGAGAAGAAGCCGGAACCAAAGAAGGAGGAGAAGAAGCCAGAGCCAAAGAAGGCTGAAAAGAAGCCAGAGCCAAAGAAGGCTGAAAAGAAGCCAGAACCAAAGAAGGAGGAAAAGAAGCCAGAGCCAAAGAGAGAAGAGAAGAAACCAGAACCAAAGAAGCAGGAGAAGAAGCCAGAACCAAAGAAGGCCGCTCCAAAGAAGGCTGATACAAAGACAACAAAGGTCCAGCCAAAGAAGACCGCTGGCAAGAAGCGCAAGAGCCATACACTCGATTATGTAGTCATTGCATCAATCATCACACTGTTTGTTGCATATTATATTTTCCAGGATAAGTTGCCATTCGGCAAGAAATAAATATTAAAATACATTTATTTTTGAGTACAAACAAAAGCTTATTTCGAGTTTTTCGATGTGTCATCTTTATTGAATGAAGGCGGAAATACATATATAGTGTACGCAGAGCTTATTTCTGTAAGTGTGTCGCTGTCTTTAAGCTGTTTTACATCTTCTTTTCCATCTTTTACTATTTTTATTTTAAATATGTTATTATTATTTCCAGTATACTCATCAAATTTATTTGTTGAGACTTTATTAGAAGCATCTTTCAAGTCACAATCACGCAGAAACTTCTTCACATACGCTTGTAATACGCTAACTTTTGTATTAACAGTGAAGTATTGGAAGAAATGGAAGTTGTTGGCGAGAATAAACATGCAAAACTTCGCATTGTTGTCATTAATTTTCTGCAGAGACGTCGAAAACTCTGCTTCTTCGTATAAATCACTCATTAAAAAGTGACAATTTCATGTTTTTAACATTATTGGCTGCTCCTCTGCTTATCGCTATATGCTCGTTGTATATAATTATCGTTGGTGATCTCAGGGATAGAATGAAAATACGCCAATCTATATTTGAATTATGCAAAGAATTAAATTCGAAAGTAATAATCGTTAAATGGTTAAATGTTGCTGTCGCTGTCATCGCTTGTACTTGTTTCAGATATCTTTTTGTTGCAGCTATTTATTTTGGAGCAATATCTGCATATTTTTTCTCTAAAACGCGCAATAAAGGATTTTTTGAACCACTCACGGCCGTCAAACAGAGCAGCAGCTATAGAAACCAGTTCTTTGTCCTATTCATTGCCAATATTTTATCTTTGGCGTATTTTTTAGTTGTTTTTTGCATCCTTTACATTAATGATGAGTAATCTAATCTCAAACAGGCATAAATATTAATAAATAATGCATAAATTAATAATTTCGTTATATCCTTGTAATGATAAAGTAATATTCGAAATGGATTGATGAAGTATAATGCGGTTCATCTAGTATAGCTTGTAATTACTGACTCCGAGTCATATATCGCTAAATAATTTACTGCCAAAATATAAAATTTGACTTTTCCAAAATTTAGTTATACCACTGTCATCAAATGACAAATATTCAGCGAAATAATTGACTTTTATACTCTTTAATCAAAAAATTAATTAAAATGTCACCAAATCGAATCCTACGTCAATCAGCAGCTGGCATTGGCGAAATAACCCAGCAAAAGACAAGATAAAGAAGATAACAAGCTAATAATAGGATTTTTTAATTGAAGGATTGTTAAAAATTGAGAAACAGGTTGTTTGGATGATATATCCTATTAGAAACATGAAAAAATTTCAGTTTACTTATTGAATGTAAAATAATCGTTAATTCAGTTTTTCAAATCCTTGATATTTTAGAAATATTTTTTAAGAATGTGCAAAGAAGTTGATGCGGAGAGTGGTAGTGGTAATGGAAAAGGCAAGGACGTACAAGTTCAAACAGAGCTCCCAGAACCATATCACCCGGATAAAAAGACAGAGGAACAAGATACATTAAGACCACCAACCCATTCTACAGCTTTGGTCGATAGATCTACAACAATTGCTCAAAGCAAGGGTAATCCTATAGAGGATATTTCAGTTTCATCTTAAATTGTATTTCACCGGACTTTTACCGCCATCTTTATTCTATGGATCTGTTAATCAAAATAAAATTACAAAAATATGAAAAACTTCGATTACTCCATGGGGAACCGTCGCTAATTTATGATATTAGTTCTTCATAGTTAATCATTATTTTTAAGTTCTAATATATCCCGTAATTATATGCGAATATTTTATAGCATTCTGATGCATAGCTTACACCAATATCAATCTCTTCTTCAAACGAGAGGTTCTCCTATATAACAATATAATCTCATAATTTATTCGTTTTTTGGTGTTTTTCTATGCTTCACATCGGATTGTTATATGGTTATTTGAAAGATTTTTTTGTGTAATATAGTTACGGACATAATTTCTTTATTTGTCAAATAATGTTTTGAACAAATACATGTGAGAATGAAGATAAAATTTTTAGTCTAAACGAATGAGGTTACTGGATCTTAAATGGAAGTGTGAATTTGATGTCGAGGGATGATTTTCCAATCATTACATTGAAATCACCAGGTTCAACGACTCTTTCACACTTTGTGTTGACTATGCTGCAGTCAGAGGCGCTGATTTCAATGGTGACATCCTTGGATTCACCTGGCTGCAATTCAACAATTGCATATCCTTTGAGTTCCTGGATCGCCCATGTGCAGGATGTTACGACATCGTTGATGTATAACTGGACAACCTCTGTTCCTTTGCGTGAGCCGTTATTTTTAACGCCAATGGCAACTGTAATTTTGTCACTTTTGCCATAGATATCTTTGTCAAGTTTTGCGTGTGTGTATTCGATATCTGTGTAAGTTAATCCGTATCCGAACTCGAACCTTGGCCTCTGCGTCATATCAGCGTATCTCGTTCCGTGCTGGCCTCTGATCTGGTTGTAGAAAATTGGGAGTTGTCCGACATGATATGGGATGGAAATTGTCAAGCGGCCGCGTGGTTCGTATTCGCCGAATATGACTCTCTTGAAAGCCTCACCACCGAGCATGCCTGGAGAAAACTGCTGGATGACAGCGTTGGCTCTGAAGGCCTTCTTTGGAAGGCACATTGGCTTCGAAGAAATGACGTCGACGATGAATTTCTTGCCAGAGTCAGCAACCATGTTGATGAGTTCTCTCTGTGTGCCTTGCAACTTGAGTGTGGCTGTTGACTTTGTCTCACCCCAGAGTGATAATCTGTCGCCGACAACAACGATTGAGATGTCACTTTCTTCGACAAGCTTCTTTGCACGCATCATATCATATGGCGCATCGCCTTCTTCGATAACTGCGCCAACTTCGTACTGAAGTTTGTCTCCGAGAACTTTTTCGAGTGTGTCCTTGACAGTGACAATTAACTCACGTGGCTGCACGAGAGGTTGGTTGGCCTGTCCAGTGCCGAGAGCCCAGTCGCCGAGCTGTGCCCATGCGTGGTCTGCGTTTGGTCCCAAAAGCGCGACTTTGACTTTATCCTTGAGTGGAAGCAAACCGTCGTTCTGGAGGAGAACCAAGCCCTCGAGAGCAGCCTGGAGAGCATATTCACGGTTTTCTGGGAGTCCTAATCTAGCTTTAGCCTTTTCGATGTCTGGATACCTGTCATCTTCGAAGAGTCCGAGCAAGAATTTAGTCCTGAGAACTCTCTTGCACGCTTCATCAACTTCTTTGATATCCAGCTTTCCATGCTCAAGAGCGTCGAGGCAGCCCTGGTAGAAGTTCGGTGTTGTCATCATCATGTCGTTGCCGCAGTGGACGGCGAGGGCAGCGGCTTCTTCATATGTTGCGCAGATTTTTTGATCTTCGACGAGCCAGCCGACGTTGTTCCAGTCTGTGACGAGGAAGCCCTCGTGGCCCCACTGGTTCTTAAGGATATCACGGAGAAGCCAGGAATTGGCTGTGGATGGGATACCTTCCATAGATTGGTATCCAGTCATGAATGCGCCAGCTCCTGCCTCGCAGCACTTCTGGAACTGAGGCAAGAAGTATGAAAGGAGCTTGCGATGTGAGCTATCAGACTCAGAAGCATCTCGTCCGCCATAAGTTTCGGAGTATCCGGCGTAATGCTTAGCTGTAGCCATAACATGGTCAGGATCGCTGCCAAGCTTTTCACCTTGGAAGCCTTTGACCATCGCAGACGCGAATCTGCCGATCAAATATGGATCTTCACCAAATGTTTCGCCAACACGGCCCCATCTTGTATCGCGGGCAATACAAACGACTGGAGAAAATGTCCAGGACATACCTGTGTAGCGCATCTCGAAGGCTGTGACTTCGGCCATCTTCTTGATTATCTCTTCATCCCAGCTGGATGCGATACCGAGTTGTGTTGGGAAAATTGTTGCTCCAGGCCAGAATGAATGTCCGTGAATAGCATCAATGCCCATTATCACTGGAATTTGTAAGCGTGTTTTCCTTGAGTGCTCGATAGCTGGCTTTGTGTTGTCACCAAGGAGATGAAGCACTGATCCAACATGCTGCTTTTCCATGACATTTAATAAATCAACTCTTCCATCGATCTGAACAAGCTGTCCAACCTTCTCCTCTGTGGTCATACGTGAGAGGAGGTCATCAACACGGACATCAATGGGCTGAGAAGGATCTTTATACGGTAAAGTCATCCAACTTCTAAAAAAAATGACAAAAAGTGAAATCTGTTGTATTGAATTCAATTTTTCGACTAGATAACGAATACTTGCAATACCACTATAGCAAAGAGCACCTTATAACAAGATGAATAAAAGTGAGTTGAAAATAAGGTTATTCTTCTTTCAAATTTTTTGACAAGTTAAAACGATGATTTTTTACAAATGATATCAAATGGGAAAACGTAAACCTCAGAGCATATCTATATAAAAGCGGCTATATATCAGCACTATATATGCGATGAGAGTGTTCGTTCAATGACAAATTGTGGAATTTTGAAATTTAAATCAACTAACATGCAATTTAGTTTTAATAGTAAATATCAATCCTCATATGATACTATACCAGATAATTACATTTATATATTATCGGGAGCCGTTTTCTCAATTAAAATTCGTAGAAATGAAATTTTCAGTTATATAAATTAGATTTATTTAACCCATTTGAATTGGGGGTGTGGCTCAGTGGTAGAGTGCGTCTTTAGCATAGATGAGGCCGGGGGTTCGATTTCCCTCACCTCCATTTTTTTCTATTTTTTTGCAATTTTTGTTTGATGTAACGATTTCATATCGTTTAAATTGTGCTGATAAAAGAATATTAATATTTTGATGCCAATTATTGTAGCAAAATTATTCAATGATGTTCTCAAAATCATAATTTTTCCCTTTTTGAGAATGGCCGCTCTAGAAGAACAGTTCGTTTTAATTCTATGCATCATTGTTGCTATACTCATCTGCTCGATGTTTTGGTATCCACTTCTCTGCATGCGAGCCTGCAACCTTTGGTTATTAAAACGACACAAAAATATGGACTTGTTAGATGATGTTCCTAATGAGTAATAGATCACACATATGTTCAAAATCATTTTACATCATTCGATGAAACAATTTTACGACTGTAGTTAGAATTCAATCAATCTAATCGTTTATATATCACTTATCTTATTATTTTAATCGGATCATTAAGATATACTTATCGCATTATTTCTATAATCTATTCCTCATTGCATATGTACCACTTATTAAAATATGAAAGAAATTCAATTTAGGAGTTGAGTTTCAAAAAATATACTATTCGAATATAGGTGATGTGTATAATAGAAATACATTTACCAAATTTCAGATTTCATTCGAAATCTTTTTCGGAAAAATACATTGCTATCAGAGCTAAAAATTCTATACCAATCATCTTATGATATTGTTTTTGTTTGTAAAATTTAGTCGCTACTGATCAATTTTACACTTTTTGCCGAAATAATTATATTTTTTCCTATAACCTTTCAACATGTCTTATCATTCATGTTCTTAGGTATTAAAATGAATTCTCTGGTGAAAAGGCATGAATTTTAGTAATATTACAAAGTCAATAATATCCATGAAATTATTTGGTCAACAATCGAAATAAGCATATTCTGGATATCGGCAAATGATGTTTCAATAGCGCGAGCCTTAATTAAAATGAAAAATGATATGAATGTTATTTAGATCTGCTATATGATGGGATGCATCCATCAGGTGTAATATAACAATTTTATGACCAGATAAAGCATATTTCTTATATTGATTATTAATTTCCTAAAATTTGGTTTATTCTCAAATCCATTATGATTTTGTGAGGTGTCAAAACAACTCAAATGTTTATTGCAGTAATTTTTATCTTCTAAAAGTGTCTCAGTTGGGAAATTTATTTTCAACCAACTTAATCAACGATATTTTACCCACAAGTTAGTATTATTGTTCATATGAGACTATTGGTTAATATTAATCATATTGAAGTTTGAGATTTCCATTGTATTTGATTCATGAATCGAGTCTCAATTTTTCTTTTTTTTTTTTCAAATGAATTATCTGCTCGAATTACTTACGTCTCTCCTTATCGAAATGCGAAGATGAGAAATCTCGAAATTGTTTTTATCCGACAAAACTTCTTTTACAACAGAAAATCGTAGTATAATTATCGATAATTATACGTTAAAGTTGGTTGTTTAAGTTTGCAGTCATTTGTCAATATCTATAGGTTCAATAAACATTTCCTCAGATCTGTTTAATAATCCACCACTCAATTTTAACCAGCCGATAGACTAAATTTAAATCCTGTAGCTCATAATAATGTAATTAAGCCAATAAGAAATCCGATAATCACTAACGTTTGATTGTCTTGATTTTGAAAGATTATCACAAAAATATATTCACGATTATTTTGCATTCAAAATTAATCGTTTTCTCAACCAAAACATCAAAAAATGGTATAACTAATAGTTTTATATCATATGGATACACCTGTAAAACTTTACAAAATTGCTAATTTTGAGAAAATTCGTTGATATATTGACTGTAAAGTCAATGCATTCTTGTCAGAAAAACTTGTTGTATCATCAGAATTTGAAAATTAGTTAATCGTGATTGTTACATGTTATTATTACGATTTAACAATAAACAAATTATTGAATAACCATTCAATTATTATTTGATAACAAATAACGTATTTACACAAAAATAAAATGGCTGTAATGTATTATAAATGTTTTACAGATATAACCTGCGTATTTTGATCATTCTTAGTTTTATAAAAATTCCCATTGTCCTGATAATGACTTAATGCATAGTGTTAGATTTTAATGTTTTCATATTTGTTTCAATATGTTTTTTTTTTAATCACATATGAAAAAAAGAGAAATAAATAATAAGCGGGGCACTCCAACTGGGCGTGTTAAAAGGACATTCTCTAAGCAAGACGACGAGAACCTAATAAAGGCAGTTCAATCATGCAAATTCGCGGACTGGAATGAAATTTCTAAAAAATTAGGAAAATGGAGTCCGAGACAATGCCGCGAAAGATGGAAAAATTATGTTGATCCCTCTTTGTCCCATGAAAAATGGACTGAAAAAGAAGACGAAACTCTCTTAAAAAGATTTGATGAAATTGGCACAAACTGGATTAGACTGAAGACATTTCTACCAGGAAGGTCAGTGAATGGCATCAAAAACAGGCTCCAATTTCTCAGATCACATAATTCATCGACAACTCAATCAGTAACAGACATTGAAGAAACAGTTGATTTAAGTATAGTTTACTACCTTGATTTTCTTAAGATTTCAAACCTAGTGAACGTCCACTGAATGTTCATATTAATTTTTTTTTTAATTTAGTGCAATAAATTATATACGGATTGTATATTTCATGTTGACAACATTAGTTCAAGTAATACTTGTATGTTAGTAGTCTTTTTTTAATATATTAGATATATTTTAATTTTTAAAAATTATTATTATAAATAGTCATAATTAATCATAAATTGATATTTCATTATGCAATCTTATTCATTTGTCTTATTAAATTTGAACATTAATGAAATAATTAAATTTGAAAAATATTATTTTCATAGTTAGATAAAATACGATGCGGTTATTAATAACAGTATGTGATTTACTCATATCTATAAAAGAATCGTATATACAAACATTTGATTTGTAACTTTATACATTATCCAAAGACGCCTTAAGCTCTTCAAATTTCATGTCTACATCTGTGATGTGACTCATGATTAACTGCATTTGAGAAGGCGAATAACCGCAAAATGGGCAATGACTGATAGGATCATTTTGGACGCATTGCTGATGAAATGCATGTCCACATAATGCTATACATGCATCATTTTGAATTGGCTTCTGACATAAAGCGCAATATTTTTGATCTGGTGTTAATTCGCTATTTTCAGCAGGCTGAAGTGAAGTACTGAATAAGAGTTGCTTAAATGATGAGAAAAAGTCCGTAGTGTAGATGAGACTGAAGAAAACCATGTGTTTTTTGCTTGTCCAGGCAAAAGATAACGTAAAAACAATGTGAAATATCAATGGAATAAGGGACTGTTTGTATATGCAGAAGTAAACCTCCTCTGCAATTCGTAAAAACTGCAAAACTAAAAATAGGCAATATCCAGGAATCGAGTATCCTACAAATGCTTGATATAGTATGACGACAAGTAGTGCTGCTATTTGTAGTTTTAGTTGTTTTAAGAATGAATTTGCGTTTATTAAGTTATTTTGAAATTGAGTTTTAAAGGAATATGCCATTTGCGCTATTGAGAAATTGAATATTGCTAAATCATATATATTTTGATCTTTGAGGAATATAAAAGTAACAAAGAACCAAAGAAAAACAACAATTTTTTCTCTTGTGGTCTGAACTACTTTTGTTCCAAATCTAGCTACACAGAAGTATAATATAGCATTTACCACGCTATTGTTCTGCAATTCTGAGGTCTTGAGTAAAAGCATAAGACAGTAATCCAACATTGAAAATAAATTTTGATTAATAAATCGTGTTTGCATTCAAATATGTGCTCAACTACTCCATAAATTCGATTTTTAACAGATTTTGGCCGTATATTTTCCATCCATATATATTTTACATGACATAATAATATGTTTACATGGCAAAAACTTTAATCAAAATTGTTCAAATCACTTCTACTTATATGTATGTGTTTACAGGCACTAAAAAGCATTTTATCGAATGTGTATCCGATTAAAATACAATAAATATTTATGATTTTAAATTTCCAAATTAAGTTCAAACTTACATGTATTAATCAGATATGCATATAAATGATATTTTGTAACAATGAGAGCTCAAATTATTTAGATAAACCAAAAAACTAATGTGAATATAGGGGCTTTCAATATATAAAGATATTAACGTTAATTCTATGATATATATGACCCAAAACTAAGATTTTGCATACCATTGTCTAATAATTTACGAAATTGGATAATCTCTTTATGAATATCAATGTAAATAATCATATTAATTCATCTTATGAATGAATTAAGAAAGAAAATGCTTTGTAATAAAATTTGATATTTTCAAATACAAATCTATAAGTTTGAATCTTATAATTTGATATGAAGCATTGTGTTCGAATAGTTTCAATAGTTTTCACTGTGTTTAGCATATAATTCCCTATTATTATTAAATATAAGAATAAAAATTCTATTTTTTATGCACATTATCAAGTTCTTAAGCAATAATTAGTGTTATTTCATAGAATTAAACAAGCTGTGATAAATGTTAAATGTCATTTTTAATGTTGTCATTTCAAGATCCAATTCTTCAAATATACAAGAACCTTCTGAATGTATCAAAAAGACTGGAACAGAGGGAATTAGATATAAACACTGTCTCTCTTGCATTATTAGACTTAATTGACGAAAGGGTCCCGGACGAACTTCCGAATGCGGAGTCATTAACTAATACGTATGATAGAACAATTGATCATATTAAGATTTACAGGGAAAATGTTTATCGTTGCGCTGAAGATATTCGAGATATATACGAAAGACAACAAGCCATTGATAAAATGCAAAAAAAAGTTGATAGTCTTCAGGTTGAGTACAACAAATTAAAGAATGAGTATCAAAATAAGAAAAATACCCATGAAGCAACAAAAATATTCGAAAAGTTAACATCAACTAAAGCAAATCTTCGTGAATTACTTGAAGTATTAATAAACAAGTCAGAGAACTTCGATAAATTTGTTGTAAATAGACTTACACACGCATTTCAATTATATTCAGCTGGTCTTGAAGATTGTGCTTTGCATGAGCAATTAATTTATCAAGAATTGTATGAAAGATTATCATCTTATAGCCAACAACGAAAACAGCAGCAACAGCAACAAAATTGAATATCATTCACATTAAATATAGCAATACTTTCCAGGGAAAGCTAATATTAATAACAATGATAAAATTAATATGCATTATCATTGAAAAACAAGTTTTCGGTTTTTTGGTTTTTTAATTTCTATCAACGATAGCATTTGGCATATAATTTATTGGTATCATTGACATAATTTTCGTGTAGGTTCTATTGGTAGTAATTGTTTTCTATTTACTTTGTTTTATATCATAAAAATAATGTGACAATAACATTTTTTGACCAAGAGCTAACAATATATATATATCATTTCGTTATGAAACTCATGTGAAATAAATGAAGTCTCAGATCATCTATATTTTTGATAAAAAAAATATACAAGAAATTCGAGTTCGACGTAAAAAAAAACATATATCATATCTTTGTGAAGCTTAATACAAACTCAAATCAAAGTTTTGATTTTTAAGAATTTTGCCAACATAAAAAAAAACATTTATTCATGACGCTCGAGCTCAACATCGAGGAATGCGCAAAGACTGTTGGCGAAACTATCGATAATGACACTTTCTTCGGCGTCTACGAAGACATTGACACCATGATATCCATCATCAAAGCTGCAAATCTAGATGCGAAACAAGGAACTTACATTTTTAACGGTGCAAAGTCCCATCAATTCAGCTTTGATGACATGGTACATATATTTAAGTCAATAAATGTCCACTTTGACTTAAGCAATGAAGAAGGAATCAATGACTTTTTCAATTTTATTCAATCAGCACATAAAGCACTCAGATTTAAGACGCTTAAAGAAACATACAACTTTATTAACGACATATGCAACATGAACTCTGATCTTCTAGCAAATTATTCGCAACTTCAGCAAGAAAACCAAAGTTGAACAAACGAATTCTATTATGATTCTGAACGAAATCATCGATAGCATTAATAAAACAATCAAATCACTCACATCCGAAGTTTCTCGTCTCAACAAAAAAAAATGATTCTTTGTTATCCGAGAATAAAAAACTACAAAACGCAAATACTCAGCTTACCAGCAATATTGCATCACTCCAGAAAGATATTGCTGATCTTAAATTCGAAAACCGCCAACTTTCTTCACAAGTCAGATCAAATAATCAAAAAATTCGTCTATTAACGAAGTTATTAAGGAAGCAGACTTCGACAAGATCTATAATTTGCTGAATGATTTCATCGAAAGGAGAAAAAGAAGTCATCAAAATATTCTGCAAACTTGGTCTCAGCGAAATCAGAAATCAGAATGAAAATACAGCTTTAATATATGCATATGTTAATGGAAATCTCAACCTTGTTAAGAATCTGATCAAAGGTGGCTGCGACAGAGATGCAATTGACAAATTTGAAAATAATGCCCTTTTAGAAGCATCAGGCAAAAAAAATACAGATATAGTTCGCTATCTCATTTCTTCTGGATTCGACAAAGACTGGAAGACTAAATCTTCTGGATTCAATGCAATTCTCGTTGCATCTCAATATGGGCATCTTGACACAGTTAAATATCTTGTTTCTATTGGCTGTGATGTAAACTCAAAACAAAATAATAATACAAACTGTTCATATTTTGCAGCAATGAATGGCCATCTTGAAGTACTCAAGTACCTTAAATCATGTGGTGGCGACATTAAATGGAAGAATAATAATGGCGATACAAGTCTGTAGGCGCAGCAAGAAGAAATCAAGTCTCTATCATTGAATACCTCCTCTCTCAGGGCTTGGATATCAACGGACGTGGATGGAATGGCTTCACTCCACTTCATTGGGCTGCTAATAAAGGTGGCGCCGAAAGTGTAGAATATCTCATTAGACGTGGCTCCAAACTCAATGAGAAAGACAACCAAAACCATTCACCTTTAGACATCGCAAAATCTAAAAACTTTACTCGAATTCGCGACATTGTCATCAACGCAGGTACTTCATAAATTTTATCCTTTAAGCGCATCGTGAGAAATAATGCGAATTTGTGTATTTCAAATAATAATTTTTTTTAGTCAAACTTTCAGACTCTAAAAATAAGATTTTCATATGCTTTAACACTTATCATTTATAATCATTATTATTGAAATATGCACAAACATGATACAATTAGCAATGAAATAAAATATCAATAATAATATTAAATTTGGTATTAATAATACTCATCTAATATGTATTTGATACAAATCAATATAAGAAAATAGTTGTCTCAAAAATTCCTCAAAGATTCGATATTTCAATTGATTGTCCAATGATTTAGTGTATTTTCGTTGTAAATTCAGATAGCACATGAAGACTTGCTTTTTTTTTTTAATATTAATTGCATTTTCTGTTCCATATCTGATGCTTGATTTGGTCAACAAAGCCTTCACAAGCGTCAGATACTAGGAAACCATCACTTGTGTGTATATGTATTTCAGCAGCGTTGCGATATTTGTTTGGAAATGAACTGCCAGTTCTGGACAAATTGATGATTTTCAACTGATGGAAAAAGATGCTCTTTTCGCATTTGCAATCAACAAATAGAATGTAATCATCTGGTGTTGGTTGTACAACTACCATTTCTTGCTGAATAACCCTTCCATCACGTAATTATGATTAAAAAAAATTAGAATTAACAAATAAAAAACATTTCATATCATCAGATCTGCGTAACCTATAAACGATTAAAAGCTGACTTAAATATAAATATGTACATTATTTATTGCCAAAGTAAATAAGAAGAAAATCATGACAAAAAAATGATTTGCCATGTAATGTATTTGCATGACAAATTTTCGATACCAATTGTTTAGTGAATCGTTGCTACTCTTATGATAGTTTAATCGTTCGGTGATTGTGAGCCTAAACCAGACAGTAAATATCCCCATTGTATTGGCCAAATGCAAAGGAAAAAAGTGGCAATTTTTAATTTCAAGTAAACTGATATATCTCAATAAATGCTGGATTTCATAATTTTTTTATCAAATTTAAGGGTATCTTAATAACTAAGAAAATTTGAATTGATTGTTTCAAAATTTTTGTATATCGTTAAAGTTTTATATTTTCAGCATTTTCCCCATTGTTAGCTGATAATAATCATAATTTCTTTTTGTGATTTTACCCACCGATAAATACAAAAACAAAAATATAAACAGAGCAAAACGTAGTAAATAGTAATATCAATGTGACAAGATGTTCATGAAAGCAACAAAACATTTTTATATAACCAACTAAAATGATTGATTTTCATGTTTCCCTATTTCAGAAAATTTTTCATGACATAACCTTTCGGTCTTCATCTGGACTTAATATACTCCATATACTATTATGACGATTTTACATTTTGAAGCACGTTATATAATTTGAATCAGCAAAATCAAACAAAAAATAACTATATATTATGGATGATTGATTAAAATGATTTCAAATAAACAAAATTATTATCAATTCGCTCTTAACAAAATCATTATAAAATCATGTGTCTGTGCCTTATTTTTCTATTTTGTCGACACGCATTTAGCGATAAACCTTTATGTAGGTTCTCTATTCATCAGTCAGATGCACTATGGGATTATTTTTATTATGATACAAGCTCATTTACTCCATGGAATCAAAATTCACATCTTTCTTGGAGAGGATCATACTATGTATTTGATGTTACATTTTCTCAGCTACCGAAATGCATAACTTTAAATGATAGGAGTTGGGAGAATAAACTTTTAGTCAGTTCAACAAACTTTCACGGTTTGAGTGGTAATGATTATGGCGCAGCTATTCATCAGAAATATGGTAGCTGTATACAGTACCATGTATGCAATGCCAATTCTCATACTGATGAAGAACATAGTGGAGCGCATTCATATATAGATTTGAGTGACTTCGGATTCAAACATAGAAATTACTTCATTGAGTCATCAATATTTGACACAACTGCTGGTTATTCTACATTTATTCAAAACTTTATGGATAATAGAATAAGTCAAGTCAATGTTTCTAATTGTAATTCAATACATACTATAGGAATTGGCACGGCATCTGGTGGAATAATCAATTTGTGCACATTTTATGGCAATTCTGCTGGATCCATTTTATTATCTTTAGGTGGAGTAGATTCTTCAATATCATTATGCAACTTTGTTTCTAACAAAGAAAATGGAGAAGGATTAGTATTCACTAATAGGGCCAAAAGCAAAGTCATTAGATCTATATTCAGCAACAATAAAGTAAAATACATTTTTTACTCAGATAATGATGGAAATCTTACCATATCTGGATGCTCTTTTGATAACAATGTTGGGGCAACGTCAAATATTAATAATATTATATTAGGATCGATAGCAGCATTATTTGATCTTCGTATATTTCACTTTTCCACTGAATTGTGTGAAGCCGTACATGCGATACCATCTGTGGAAAAGTGCAAAACGAACCAATTGAATCTGCCATATCATAGTCTGAAAATTAAAGGTTATGATATGCTGTTTTTATTTTTCTCAATAAACAATTAATTTTACTATCAAAAGAATAATTTTTCAATGAGCTTAAGAAAACGAATATTTGGAATAAACATTAGTGGAACTGTGATTTAGTTGTCAGTCAGTTTTGCTGTATTATGGTTTAATTTATTTCAAAAATTGCATTTCTATATTACTAATGCATCAATCTGATTTTTTCGGGCATTCAAATGGAAATGGTGTCCTTCCTATCTGGATGTTGGAACAATGTCCAATTCTAATAATACTGAATTAGAATGACAAACAGAATTATTTAATCTTCATCTCCATATCTTTTCCATTGAAGGGTGATGGGATGCGCATGCGATACTATTTGTGGTCAGCTGCAAAAACCAATTGATTTGCAATATAATAGTCTGAAAATTAAAGGAAATGATGTTTTTATTTTTTCAATAAACAAATATTGCTATGTCTATTTTAGATTCACAAATCTATCCAATACATAGTCTGACAATAACTTAGCCTTTTTTCATATCAAAGGGCGCTGTGTAACTGCTCATCCATTCATATTTATTGTCATCAATTGTTATGCTAATACAGATAAACTGATGGTAAAACAATGTTGTTTTAGTCTCAAAGTGAAAATATCAGAATAATTTTATATTTTATTTTTTATTTTTTATATAAAACAAAGCCACAGTTTCATGATTTAAGTCTTTAAATCATTATACGGATTAATAACCCGTTAATCTGTGAATCATTGTCAAGAAGTTTTACAGTAAAATGATATAATCTCAGCAATCATTATTTTTTATTAACAAATATACATATTTTCGAATTTTGATTTATCTTTATATGCATCAATCTGATGCCCTTTGGGAATACTATTATTTTGATTCACCTAATTATACAAAATGGTCCAAAAATTCGCAACTGACAGAAAGAGGATCATATTATGTGATGTATGTTAGATTCACAAATCAAAACGGGAGTTGTATACATTTAGATGGTGATCCATCAAACAAACTTTTAGTGAGTTCGACGACATTTTATGAACTTCGAGGGTATTCCAATGGCTTGGCCATTTATCAGCAAAAAGGTAATTGCATCCAGTATCATGTTTGTGATGTCCGCCCAGAGCCATCTTTAAATTTTCCGCATTCTTATATTGGATCTGATCGCACTGACACTGTCTCGAAAAATTATTTAATAGAGTCAACAATATCTTATGCAAAATCGCAAAGAAGTACATTTGGTCATTGGTATGGAGATAACAGAATAAATCAAATCAATGTTTCGTTTTCAGATGCAACTTATTACACTGCATGTGAAACAAGTGGAGCAGTGATCAGCTCTTCTACATTCAGCAACAACACAGCTAACATGGGAGTAATTTTACATCTAGGTTATAGTGATTCTGTAATGTCACAGTGCAACATTTTGTCGAACACAGATAAAGCATTTTATGCATATAATGGACTGATATTTTTTGACAATGGCAATATAAAAATCATGAAATCAATTTTTGTAAACAATATTGTAAAATACTTATTTTATTATAAAATTGAATCTCATGATATAGGAATGATCACTGTCAGTGATTGTTATTTTGATAGCAATACAATAAAATTATCATCGTCAAACACAGAAAACATTACAATTGACAATGCGAATGAATTTCAAAATATTCTTTATCACTTATCTACAAAAGGCTGCGAAGCTGTTCATCCAATCATTTTTCTTGTCAACAACATCAAGGACAAAACATGCGAAATAAATTGGTGTCGATCAAATACTTATTTATTTGAATATGAAATATTCTTTCTTTTTCCATTGGAATAATAACATATGATCATGTATATCCATTTAAATAATAGTGCTTCGATGATAAATCACAAACAAAACAAAGCAACAAAACTTTCAGGAAATTGACAATCCGCATTTTCATTATGAACAATTGTCTTTTATTCTTATAGCGATTCCAATACAAAATAGTTTTGGGTTGCATCATTCTGTAAAGCCTTGCTAATACGAACTTTGTAACTGTTCCTAAGAATGGATTGATTTATTTATTATTATGCAATTTTAAAATCACGAAATATATTTTTAATTCTTTTTTCATTATATATTATTAATTCTCTGCCTTTCTCTGATTTTCCAATGGAAACATAGAATTATCATCAAGCAAAATCAATGTCACTACTGGCATCACGAATAAAATTTATAATCCCATCAATGTCAACTTTATGATTGACAATGATGATATTTTCATTGAACACTCTATTTGAAAATTGATGATATTTATCTAATATTATAAACACTGTTTATTGAATGCTTTTGCAGTTGCTGAAAATGATAATTACTATATAATATTATTTTATGACATGTAAATATATTTATCTAAATTAATGACATGTAAATATATTTATTTGGCAAGATTTTAGATGACGCAAGTATTTGAGCAAGACACTATTGTAGAAATCAATGTTTTCCTTGAAGGCATCCACCTATCGCATTCTGTTGAGATGTGGTATGTCCTGTATCATTATTTCCTCGATTTAAAGTTCCCACAGTTTCCTCAGGATACATGTCATCGAATATTAAATGAAGCCGATACCAGTCTTGAAAATATAGGTGATAATGAAGAGTTCAAGATATTTCTCGTTACTTGCGTGGAACTAGCTGTTAGACTTATTTCTCATCCATTCAAATATATTAGTCAGACATCGATTTTACCATATTTCTCAACATGGATGGAAGAAGGAGTTAATGTTACGCTTCTTAACCTCATCTTGCAGATAATTGGATATGTGTGTGACGACGTTTCAAAAAATGAATATGGAGACAGCGTTTTAATACTAGAATACATGCAGAAAAACCTATTATCTATAATATACAACTTAGATATAGAAGAAAACACAGAACTTATTAATGATTTACTTGATTCAATTATGAAAATTTCAAAATCGATTAATCAAACGCCAGCAAGATACCAAATACTATTCGAATTGCTTGTATTATTACTAGATTCGCCATTAGATGTTGCTGAAAAGGCAGTTGATCATTTATCAGATTTATTACAAAGATTTCCTGATTTTACAGCACAACTCAAAGAAGAAGACGTGATAAGAATGGTAGAAATGATTCAAACACCATCACATATAGCTCATAAATCAGTTCCATTGATATTAAATTCATTTTGTCAGCAAAACCAGTTCTTTGAGTTTTTAATGCAAAACGAACTCTTTGATAAACTGATGATGACGCTTCAGAATGACCTCATTCACCATTTTTCTGTATCTGCGGGTCCAATATTTGAATGCTTGTATAATTTATGTAAACAAGATCATGATTTGCTTTTTATGTTCTACCAGTCAGATCTATTCACTAACTGGCCGGTTTCTGAAGCAAATCACGCATCTCACAAAGCATTTATTAAATTTGCTTTGTTATCTATAGAAATTTACAAAGAAAATCCGCCATTTTTGCACATCGTTGACCAGATCTGCCAAAATGTTTTATATTGCTTGAGTGTAGAAGATGAAGAGATGATTATTGATGCTTTAATGATAACTGAGATACTTCTTGAGCATCAAGTTCAGCTTGATTGTCTAGAACCTCTAGATGATATTGTCCATACAAATGAAAATGAGATGATTATTAATCGCGCATCTTCAATTTTGCAGAAATTCTTTCCTAATAGAGAATAAAATATAGTGTATTATTATTTTTATGCAAAACAAACATTCTACAACTTTCTAATCATTATATTTTGATCAAATCTTATATTTTTTAAAATATTTCATTCCTAGTAGATATTATATAATATTGTATTATTATTTACATATAGTATAAACATTTTTCAGTTTCTATTCATTATATTTAAATCAAATATTCAAATTTTTATGATATATCATTCTTAATAGATATTATATAATAAAGTAGTATTATTTACATGCAATATAAACATTATACAGCTTTCTATTCAGTATCTTTTGATCTCATCATTGATTTTAAATAATTCTTTCTTAAAAGAGAGTAAATTATAGAATAGTATTACTCACATCCATTATGACCATTATACAGCTTTTTATTCAACATATTTTAATCAAATATTCAAATTTATTCAAAAATTCATTGTAAAAGAATTTAAATTATAGGATATTATTATTTACATCTAAGGAAACCAATAAATAGCTTTTCATTCGATATTTTTTAAATTTATTTTTGATTTTTTTCCTAAAAATTTCTTTTTTAGATAGAGATTAAAATATAGAATAGTACTATTTACATGCAAGATAGCCATTCTGCTGTTTTTCATTCAGTATTTTTTGAAATTGTTTTAGATTTATAAATCTTCCCTAATTGAGATTAAATTATAAAGTATTATTATTTACATACAAAACAAACATTATACAGTAAGAAGAGGCTTTCCATTCAATATAATTAAATCCAATCTCCTATTTGAGAAGATTACAACACAAAACAGGCCTAATGAGAATATTAATATGGATCCTCCCGAATATATATGCATAAAATCGTCCAAAAACAATCTAAAGCCAAGAACGATATCATATAAGATAATAATAACATATAACGTTACTAGGCAGTCGAATGATAGGTGGTGGATCTCTTTTGGCCAGTTTAAGTTGAATGTTGTCATAAAATCGTATCTAGATTTCAGTCTCAAAAGAGTAGACATCAGGAGGATCAAAACAGTGTTAACTATCGCAATAGATAATACAACCCATCGATTCGTAACCCATGCTTGTGATGCAAAAATAAATACGCCATCTAATATATAGCAAAGCAGGTATAAAAACTTTGTACAGTAAGTTGGAAATACTCCAGAGTACGTTGATGCCATTGAAAATGCAGAAAGAGCAAATAATACTAAGGAAAATGCGATACTATGGCAAAGATATGAGATATTATTCGGGAATATGTCCATTCCTGTAAATATTAGGACGATATAACGTGTCGAGAGCAGCGCATAACAAATTGTCAAACCTATCGTTGATAAAATTACGGTTGAGTGAAGTTTCTTTATATATCCGCTAACATGGCTCATATACACAATCAATAAGACCAATGATATCATGATCAGGAAGATTAATAATCCTAAGAGATAAATATCTCGAATATCATAAAACAGTGTACCGTTTTTGAAGATTATTGTGAATGATTCTGACGATTGGAGACTGATTTTCTGGGGTACAAGCTTAACATCGTAAATTCCTGATTTTGGATTTAAGTAAAAGTATGTTTGTCCATGGAATATCGCCTGTGGATAATTTTCGCATTTATCGGTGACTTTAAAGAGCCTGACCTTGCAAAGTTCCAGACGATAAGATACGAATGAAGGCTTAAAATCGCTGAAGTTGACGAAGATAATTCCCTCACTAGAAAACATGAACGAGCCTACTTTGTACTCTTTCATGTGTTGTCCTGAAAAGGAATATTTATAGAAAAGCAGGGATGTTATCATAAAAATAAAAAATAATAAAAAGAAAATTCGAAATTTTGCTTTATACTGTCATTCCCAGATATTCTCTTGATCTTTAGTAAAAAGGTGACACTCGCGATCATACAGCATTCAAAAATTTCTGAGTAAATTTAATTAAAGGAGATTTTTATACAAGATTAAGGAATCGGGGCATGTATATGACAAACCGTTGCGATCTTTTTGGCTGAGTATTTATTATGTTTTTGACTTTTGAATTCGATAGCGTAGATTGTAAGTGTGTTATAAGTGACGATTTTTTTCCGAACAAAATTTCAATAGAAATGCAACTATCATAATTTTGACGCGTAAATAATCGATTTAATATTTATATGTCATAAATTTTGATTAAAATTTATGACACATAAATCCTAAAACTCGATTTTATTTGTCAAAATATTTATTAAAAAATCATTTCATGTCCTGGGCAACTCATGAGATTTAATACATATACCAAAAATGTATTACCTAAAACAATTTACTCTAGTTGCAATTCAATAGATAATTTCTTTCAATAATTTCATTAAAAAAAATCTGTTATATTGAAATCAAGCACTGCAGAACATTCACGATTGATTCAATTTGGTGCACAAACAATTTCATGGTCAAACTGCATTAAATAGAGCTGCAAAAAATATACATATGAAATTTAAAAATGATACATTAGGATTGACATATAATGAGATTGTAAACAACTTTGGTTTTGGGAAAAGTGCTGACAGTTATTCCAGTCAAATGAACTAAAACAATAATAAAGAATTTATTCAATACAAACAAAAATAAAGAATTGGTTATTGCAATGGAGAAATCAACTTAGCGTTCAAATGGAATGCGCATAAGCAAGTATTTGCACTTGATAATATCTGGACTGAAGCCAGCACATCTTGTTCAGCAACTAGTGGAGTAAGGTCGACTTTTGTTGATCCTAACAATTGTCCGTTCTGATGATATAATGAAATTGTTGCACCATTCGATACAATATCGAAAACTAGTCCTTGTTTGTCGCAGGCAAACACAATCTGCATTTCTTCAATAGAAGGAGCTGCATGGAACATCTGAGTGTTTGCTGTGCTGTTATTAAATTTTACGTGCAAGCAAACTGATTCACGAGGATGTAATGCAACGAAAGTGTCTGTAATAGCGAATAAAACAGCAGTTTGATTCTCGAAGAGAAAAATATCATCAGTTTGCTGAATTGCTATTTGATCTTGGAAATCGTTGTATCTGACCCTCTGTGCTTCTGTTATCTCATAAAGTTCTTTGTTCAAAAGCTTTCTTACACGTGACATCTTTAAAATTTTGACATCAGCAGTTTTAACTTTATTTTCGAGAATTTCGATTTGTCGAATCATGTCTAAAACATTGTCGAGAGACATTCCTCTCTGCATCATATCGTATATAAAGTACATGAAGCTCTGATTTTCGAATGGATTTTCAGGGCATTGTGAATATGCTGTGTAATATTTATCTCGTAACGCTGAATATTCTGATTTTAACGTTTGAATAGATGTGCGTGCTTCTTCTATCGATTTTTTGGCCTTTTCAAGCTCGTTTTTATAATGATCCACAATTGTTTGAGATTCTGCAATTGAATCTTTTAATTTTTGATTTATTCTTCGCATCTCATTGATTTCAATATCATCATTCATCGTTTCTATGTTATTATTAATTATATTAATGCCAAGACTCCTTGCAATTCGGCATTTTTTGGCACCAATATCAGATTTAATTTCTAACTTTTGAGTTTCGAGTTTATTGACTTGACTTTGAAGTTCTTCTATATCTGGAAGTTGAGATTCTAGCTTTTTAATCTTATTTTCTAGAGCAGTTTTTTCTAAATCGTGATCTCTTCTTTTTTCAATTAGATCATTGAGTTTGTCCTCCAAATCGTTAACTTTCGCTTTTATTTTCTTCTTTGCTTGTTTCTTTTTATCAATTTCTTCTTGAAGTTGTAAAATTTCATGATCTTTGTCTAATATTTGGTCTTTGAGCCTTTTTTCTTGGAAAACTAATTCATCATTGTCGTTTGGATTGATTTTCTCGAAGTAAGAAATTGCAGAATCAAGATCTAACTTCATTAACTGAATTCCTGCTAAATATTGACTCTTTGAGTCCCAATTCTTACTTGATTTGAACAACTCTTCTAATTCTTCAATTACATCCTGTTTTTGCTGTATTGGAGAGTGTTGTTCAAAGTCATCCAAACGATATTTTTTATTTGGAAAGACGAAAAATGATCTGAAGTAGTTTAGTTCTCGCAACTCTTCATTTTTAGTAACTTCTGCTCGTCTTAACTGTAAATCAAGTTCATCAATCTTGAATAATAAGTTTCGAATTTCTTTTTTTATCTTTTTATTAAGTTTTGGTATATCTTTGCCTTTTATTTCGACTTCTTGTTGATTTTCTTGTTCTATTTGACCTTCTATCACTTGATCTTTCGTTTTATATTTTGATAATTCTCTTTCAACATCGAATAGTTCTGTTGCTAAACTATCCAGTGTCTTACATTCTTCAATGAAAATGTCTTCCAGCTCCTTTCGAGAATAGGTCGAAAGGAGCCGGTTTCTAAACATTTAAATTTTTAACGAATTATCAAGATTTTATCATAACTATATAGAAATTCATGATCTTTAATATTTTTGATTTTTAAAATTGAAAAATCTACATGACAAAAATATGGATTTACATGACAAAATAAAATTTGTTAAATAAAAATTTTACTCGTCAAAAATTCTAACTTATCATCAATTTTATGATGTTTATGTGGCAAAAATAAATATTTACGTGTCAAGATAATTTTTATTATATAAAAATTTTACTTGTCGAAAAATAAAATAATTTGTCAGATATTAAATTTACGTGTCATGCTGTGGTCGTCAAAAAATTGCTTGGCCATGGCCAGGTGAAAACTGACATTATTATAAATGGTTAAGACTAATCCATTTGTCTCCAGTCAAGCGCGCAAGGTGAGGAAATCATACTTCAACGCTAGCAAGGACGCTAAGCATAGGTCCATGTCAGCTCCACTTGCTAAGGAGCTCCAAGAGACCTATGGCATCAAGCGCCTTCCAATTCGTCGTGATGATGAAGTACAGATTTTCTCAGGACGTCAACAGAACCGTATCGGTAAGGTTACAGATGTTAGCCTTACAGAGATGCGTATTTATGTTGATTCGTTCACAACAGAGAAGATTAACGGACAGACCGTTACCTTCCCTGTTCATCCATCTAATGTTGTGATCACGAAACTGAAGATGGATAAAGCTCGTAAAAACTTAATCGAGCTTCGTCGTTCGGGCCGCGACCAAATCCTTGCAAAACTTGGCCATAAAAAGCAATAAATTGAACTTCATTCTTGTTATCAACAAAAAACCTCGATTTATCATCTAATATCATGTTAGAAGGTATCCTTTCTTTTTTATCTTTTTCTTTCTACATATTGTCAACCATATATTGCCACAATAACATTCCAAATTTATGCTTAAATTTATATAGCATAATTTGTCTTGTGTTATTTACGGGTTTATGGGAGTCATTATGAACAACTATTTGATGAAAGCTAGTTTCTTTCACTAATATTTGATATTACAGAATAATAAATATTATGTGAAATTACCTACTTTTCTCTATGTAGTTACTTACCCTCAAAACTTTGCGATGTAATTCTTTATTTATGTTTCAAAGTTTAGTGTGATATTTTCGTTTGCTTATTGTATTTAGAGAGTTTCTTGTGAATTTAGCTTTAATAAGATTATTTAAGATTATACTTTCGAATTCATGTTCTTTTTGGCAAGTTTAATCTTATTAGAATTCAAAACTTCAAATTTGTTATATGACTAAATGTGTTTATATCAATTTCTTTGTTATTGCTTTCATTATTTGATATAATAACTATGAATTACAGCCATAAAAATCAAATATCTTTTCGAATAATATTATCTTGGAAATCTATCTATGTTGTGATGTAGCTCGTGACGAGGCTACGCAATGCTACGAGTAATTCATATTAAAAATCATATTTGACGTTTTGTGTATTTTGAAGTTCAAAAAAATATCATATCAAATTTGTCTAATTTTTGTTTGATTTCCTCAAAGAATGATTTTTCTGCAAAAATAAATAACTCACAGTATCTGATATTATCACCACACCATTTTAAATCAATAACTTTTACCCCAAATTTCTGTCATTTTCAAGATATTTTTATTTAGTCAATGAATACTGACTTAATAGAATGCTTACAATGACCCACATAAGGCGATTTTCAGACAGCCAGTAAATAAAACCGTAATGAAATAGGAAATGAAAAAATATTCTGAATACAGGGAAACTACAAGATTATAATTTCCTCAGACCTTTATCTAGCTGTTTCACAAAGGATTTTTAATGAAAGAAGAAAATATTATTTTAAAATTAGGATATTTCGCGGTAAATTTAACAATTAAGCGACGAAAATCCCGAAAAACGAGCGCATATGAGAAAGATGAATGCTTTTATACATAAATATTTTGTTTTCAGCGTGGAGTGAATAAAAATTCAGTTAACACGCGCACTTCTTCTGACCTTCATTGTTTTTGCGTTTTGTAAGTGTGACACCAGCAATTTCCTCCTCGTTTCTCTTGGAAATAAGGATGTCAACAAGCGCTGTAAATAATTCTCTAACACCTTCGCCTGATTTTGCGGATGTCTGGAAGAAACGACATCCATGGGATGTAGCCCACTCTAGAGCTTCCATCTGGGCAATCTGGAGCTGATCCGAAAGATCAACTTTATTTCCGACGATTAAAACGACACTCGACTCGCCTGCAACATTCTTGAACTCATCAATCCATGATTGAATTGTAGAAAATGTTGAACGCTTGCTCATATCAAAAACGACAATCGCAGCCGCTGCACCTCTATAATAAACAGGCGCCAAACTGCGGAATTTTTCTTGTCCGGCTGTATCCCAAATTTGGACCTCGATAGATTGGTCGCCACGGCGTTCTGTATAAGTTTCGTATATAGCACCGACAGTATTTGCCTCTGCAACATTGAATTTATTGCGAATGAACCTGTTGACTAAGCATGTCTTGCCGACAGAACTCTCTCCGATAGTCACAGCACGAAATACTGTCGAATTGTCAGCTTGCATAGAAAAAAATTTTTTTGCAAAAAAAGTTAATAACCGTTTGACGAAAAAAAAAATTAGAAAAAAATCTAAAAAAATCATGGATACATTTCTAGGATATGATTATAGTTTTGCTGGTTTCATAGATTATAGCAAATGCTATCATCCTGTCGCTATACCCTGGCTTCTTGTCGGTATTGGCGTTGGAACAGGTACAATCGTATCTGTTATACCTCAATTACATAAGTTCATTGTGAAAAGATCCAATTATGGAATGAACACACTCACAATGTGCATGATTAGCTACGGACAAATCATCAATTTCGTTAATTATCTTGCTTTACATTCTGCCGATTTTGTTGGCGTTCATCATTCGTCATTTACATCGTATATGCCACGTCTTGTTACATTCTTTAACCTTTTCCTGCTTTGGTACATGTATCTTGCGAACGTATTTCTGAATTTTATCTTTTTCGATAAGCAACCGCGCTCATCCAGACCGATGAGTGCAATTAAACTCGAAAGAAAGCTGCAGCTTATTATTACTGCTATTCTTTTCATTGCAGATTTCATTTCGCAAATTATTTATGTCGTTTTCGGAGCTATTCACGGATTTTCATGCTCACCCCTTCGCTACTACGGTACAATTTTAGGAACAATTGGTGGAGTTTTTGCTATTTGTCAATATATTCCTCAAATGGTTACTACATGCAAGATTAAGGGCCCAGGATCATTATCTATGCTCTTACTTGCAATTCAAGCACCAGGAGGTCTTTTAAGCGTCTCTTTCATGGCTTTCGCAAATAAAGATCACTGGACAACATGGCTTCCGATCTTTGTAGCCGCCTGCCAACAAGGTATACTTCTCGGCATCTGCATTTTCTATACATTAAAGCATAGATCTCTTCATCATTCATTGAATGAGACCCCATTACTTACGGACGCTGCGTCTGCATCAACACCAGGGTCCAAGATGTGATATATGTTATAAATATTATTGGATATATGTTATTTATATTAAATATCTGTTTCTTGCGATTTTTCAAATATTTCACCATGGATTTAATAGTTTATAATGTGTCGTTCAATATTTATAGATATTTTTGAAAAAAATTCGCGATCAATTCGATAAATTTCGGAAATTCTATATACAAACATTTTATAAAACTCTATTTAACAAGAACATCAATCATAGCTCTGTAGCAGTGTTCCGACTCTCCAATCTAACTCTAATTCATCAGCTTCATCGAGAAATTCTGGAACTGCTGTTTCCATCATATAAACATAACCTTCGGTCTCAAAGCACTTGATTCCAAGCACATTGATAAATCTATTCAATACATCGATAATTAATTTAAATGTTTTGATAGATAAACCTTCCAAAGAAATCAAGAAATCGCCTATTTGGTTGTTTTCGAATAAAACTTCTAATATACATTCAGGAGCAATAAGTAGATAAGAAAATAAAAATGCAGAAAACGCTGTTTTTCCATCTATCATGCAATCATGCACGCAAACGCATAAATCAAGCAAATCACCAAGATCTATGTCAGTAGAAATCTGATTGTCGAATAAAGTTTTGATTCCAAGAAGATAAAGTGCTTCATTTGCATTCTCTGAGTTTTCTTCACACATAATTCCCTTGTGAAGTGATGCATAATAATACAACGCATCATAATCGATCGCTTTCGATATATTTGCAACAAATTCGATTAAATATTTGAAATCTCCAATTAAAGATGTTTTTTCATATGCATAATGAAATAGTGCTGATAAGCTAGCTAATAATGGATATATTTCATTTCCTGAAGGTCTTTCATCCATGGTCACATCATCAATCTCTGAATTAACGAATTCCAATATAGTATGATATACTTTTTGCATCAATTTGAATATGTATTCTGGTAAACTGAGCAAATCTGATAAATATTCTTTAACTTTTGGAAATAGAAAGTAAACTTTGTTTTCTATTACAGAAATGATCAAATCTGAAACATGGCTCTGGAAATCTGTTGGCAAATCAATTGCAGACGTATCAAAAGCGATAATGCAATCTAATAACCATGATAATGTATCGGTAATATATGTATTTTCTGAATCCAAAAGTTCTTGATTTACGAGAGAAATAAAATTCTCTATGATATGAATAAGTAAAGGATGGGATATGATATATTTTGATATTGAACTTTCAGATTGTGAACAATTACGCACAATTCTTATAATAGTACCGTACATGTTGTATTTTTCCATTTGATTTAGTTCACATGCTTGAATAAGTAAAAAATCTAATTTGTCGAAAACGTTTGATTGGATTATATGAGTAATTGATTCATCGCAAAGGGTAATTGCATGGTCTAGGCACGAAATAGCTGGAAAACAGTTTATCCTTTCGGTCAAAAATATGATTTTTAAGATTGAATTTACTACTACTGGTGTAATTAATGATTTAATTTCTTGCATATGTGATTTAGATTTGAAGCAGCATAGTAAATCACATGATAAATTGTCAAGTATTTCTTTGTCTTCTGTATTATCGATTGCTTCTATGATTTCTATAAAGTTTGTCACTGTTCGCTCATCATTATCTTGAACACTATCAACTTTGTTTTCTTCTCCTGACTGAGTTTCGGTAGTTTCTTCATCTTTATAATCCATCAAAAATTTTTTTATCGATGATTTTGCAAAATTTTAAAGATAAAAACACAAACATAATATAAATCATATGATTATAATTTTTTTAGGATTTTTTGACATCAAAATTTTACCAAAAACTTGCAGAACATTTTTTAGCATAAATTATATATGTTATTCTTAGTAAATAAAACAGTTTAATAGTATGATATACGAGCTAAATTTATATCAGTTGTTGGCTAAAAGTTTTAGGGTAGTTTTTGTAAAAACACGAAAAAATCATGAATGCATTCTCAAAAATGTCTATTATTAGAAATCATAAAATAACAAAGAGTATAGATGAGTAACTTATTTTCTTTGTAAAACATTCCGATTACATGATTTTTTTGTCCCGAAAAATTATTTTATATAAAAATTTTCATGCGAATAAACCACCACATTTCATTACAAAACAAATATCGCTTTTTCTAAAATTTACCCACTTATTGAATTTATGTCATATAAATCCAAAATCTGCCAAATTCATGCGAAAAGTGATACATTTTAGCAAAGTTTACCAAAAGTTTATTTTTGTAAACTTTTCAAAATATGTCACTTTCCGTATAAATTAATTTTTTGCCAAATAATTAATATTTTTGCCACATAAACAATAATTTGCCATATAAATAAAATTTTTGTCATGTAAAAAATTATTTCATGAATTGTAAAGTTTTTTTAAATTTTTGTATTTTTAACCTTTATAAGTAGTCTAATCTAATGACCAAATTTTGAAAAGTGAAATGTCAGAAAAATTAAAAAAAAAATAAGATTAGTATAAATATGTGGAGAGATTGCAATTACAAAGCAGTTGCACTCTTTCCTTATTCATCAACAGAGAAATACCATCTTAGCATTATCCAATATGATATTTTGGAAGTCTCAAAAGAATGCGGCGAGTGGGTTTTCGCAAGATGCGTTCAAACCGGCTGTTTAGGCATTTGCCCGAAGAATTACATAGGAGAATACAAAGATGAAATTGATATAGTAAACCGAAAACTTTATTTAGAATTGGCAGCACTCACACAAGAAGTATTTCAAAACTATTTGATTCCTGCGAAGGATGATGACCCATACGCATGCAGGATTCTTGACATACTCATGAAAATACAGCGTACTTATCCAGTAGTAGATGATATGAGCCGCTCTTTAGTCACGAAATATATCGAAGAGCTCAGAGAATTCCTCCATTTCCCAGTTCTTGAAAGGAATGCAACAGGCACACTCCTGAAGACACACGAAATCACTTCCATTTCTAAAAAAGTTGAAAAGAAATTACACAGTGAATATCAATCTACTTACGTCTTGACTTTCGCGGTTCACGCAGATCCACAACCAACACCATTCCATATCCGCTTTTTCTTATACAATACTTCGACAAAAACAAACTTAACATTATCGAAAGAATGCATATTCAATCAAGATCGTCCAGTCGATTCATTTATTTGTCCAGATATTGATCCTAAAATTGTCAACAACTTGGCTTTAGTCGCTGTCATATCTGATTACTTTGAAACAGAAACAGGATATTACAATGAAGTGAAAGGCTGCAGTGTTGAGGTCCTTTCAACAGCAGATAGACCATTCAAACTTGGCCATGATTCAAATTGCACACTTAAATTCTTCTCATCAAAAGATTCTTCTAATCCAACTTTATATCGTGATATTCTTGAAAACAAGCAAGGATTGACCCCAACAATCGATATTCCAACGGTTTCAGTCTCATTTTCTAGCTATGAACATAACAATGAAGCAACAACTCCTTTCAGAACAAGAGATCTTGGAATTTCAAAATTAGGATCATTTAAATATCCAATTAACGTTGGCACAAACTACAACACCAACAAATTATACATTAAACTTGCTCATCTTCGCCACAAGACAAAGATTAAACCAACAAGAATTTTAATTCGCGCTGTCGACCTTTCTTCGAAGATGGATGGCTTTATTCCATGCTTCCCATATGAAAAGGATCCAACCTGTGCTGTCACAGCAATTCAGCGCGGTTCTATGGATATGGATATCGATGAAATCGTGGAAGTCGAATTAGATCCAAAGAATTTCCCCAATCCAGACTTCTCATTCATTATCTTCCTCGTTGAGAGATCATACAGGCCTCCACAAGAATCTTATATTTCATCTTTTTGCTTTGTTCCACTTTTCGATCTCAAGAAGGGCTGCATGTATGAGTTTCAAACGCCTAAGAGGTTGAAGCTCGTCAAACCGCCAAAACAACCAGATTATCATACTTTATGCGCAGAAATTGCTAATTTCCACTCATTTGAGGAGTGCTTCTCTGAGCCAGGTGATACAGGTTTCATCGACATCGAATCTTCACTTATTTCTACGACATTCACGAAAGTTCCAGATGTTTACAAACTTTTAACGACAACTCCAGACAAAGACGCAACATTTGATGAAATACAGATCTATGATGTCCAATACTACTATCCTTGGGGTCCAAAGATCTTATTTGAATTATCTAAAATTATTTGCGAAAACGGGAGAAACTCATCACGCGCACTTTCCGCTTTCATTTCGACACTCAAAGCTCTCGATCAGGCTGCTTCTCGCGATCCATTCTTAGAACGCGTTTTGAATTCTTTCATTTCCGATTATTTCGTTAGCGAGAACTCTTTCCTTGCTAAGCTCGGTCAGGCTTTGTTCCAATATACAGCCAAAGTCTTAGAATCATCAAATACAGATGATCCTCAAACAGCAAATTCGATGGCGAACATTCAACGCGCTCTCGCAAGCATTTTGAAGATCATTGTCGAATCAGTCAACTTCGCCAAGATGAACGAACAGGCAGTCGACGAACAACAAGTCAGAAAAGATTTTAAGGCCGTTTTTGATTCTACATGCAAGAGAATTTCATCAACCGAGAAGATGGCTGTCGTGCAGCGCCAGTTCCTCATTCGCGCACTTCCTCACTTCCTTCAGCTCATGAACTATTACTTCTCCAAGAAAGAAGTCATTGATTTCGCTTTGATCGCTTTCAGTTCTACGCCAGCAGCAGCCAACGATAAACTTAAAGTTTTCGACCACTTCGCGAACTCAGAGATATTCAGGAACGAAGAGATCAGACGCGGTTTGCTTCCAGAAATCGTCAAAGAAGTCATCAAAGACGACTACAAGTCATGCGTCGTTGAAAAGGTTCTACCACTCGGTGTCACAATCTTCTTCGACATGCTAGGATCTTCATCATCATTTGCCGGAGCCATTCAGCAGCTTGCTCCACTGTTTTCGATGATGATTGGACAGCCCGAGTATTCAACAGCTTTGATTCTCTTCATCTACTATTCAATGACATTGGGTGTCAAGCAGATTATGACATATGGCGGAAATCCAGCGAAAACATTTTCAGATATCACAGAGATGCTCTTGAAGGCTGTCGATGATGCATCACCAGCCATTTTGTTCGGTTTAGTGCCAGCTTTCGTCAAGGTTTTCTTGCTTTCTCAGGATGACAATTTCAGCGAAACAAGGAAGGACGTTATTCTTCTTATCAAGACAATTTCATCATTCTACAGGCAATTTCTTCACAGGTTGGAAATCTTCACACCACTCGATAGAGCTATCTACAGCCAGATGTTCGCTATCGATCTCACGCCAATTTCCCACTTGTTGCCTCTGCTCATTGAAAATGTGCCAAAAGATTATCACTTCGATTCAAGCATCTTCATTCCGCTTTTCCACATGTACATTTCATCGAAAGACACAGGCGTCAGACATGTCATCATGAAGGCTCTCGGCCAGATCTTCACAGCTGAAGGCAAGAAGATGCAAGCTATTGAAGCTCCAATCGTCGACGCCCTCATCGCAGTTATGAGTGTCGAAGGCATGGCAGAAATTGTTTCTATCTTCGATATCATCACAGAAATTTCACCAACGGCCAAGCAAAGTGTCGCTAAGTTGATCCAGTTCTCTCAGAACCTCGCAAACTTGAGCTTGTATCCTCCGAACGCTTCATACGAAGACGAGCGTGTTGCATCAATCACATTCCTCCTTGAAGGCTTCAGGAACTCAGAGTCAGCGATGATAAACTTCCCGCACTTCGCAATTATGCTCTACGAGCTCCATATTTCTCTCAACAACCAAGTTGAAGCTGCTGAAGTATTGACGTTCATCTACAACTTTTTGGCTGACAAGAAACAAGACGATGAATGCAGACCAGAATCAATCTTCCCAGCACAGACTGTTTTCGCTCGCCGCTGTGCATTGATGAAGCGGGCTTACGAGCTCTACATGCAGGCACAGTTCTTCGAACACGCAGTCGAAAGCACAACAGAGCTCAGAAATTTGTTGGAGCCTAAGTACGACTATGCTGGCCTCGTTGAAGTCTGCGAGCTCGAATCGCGCGCATGGAAGGAAATCACGACAGTAGAAAGAACTCAGCTCAACAGATTCTATGGTGCCAAATTCTTCGGTGATTGCTTCGATGAAATTCACCGCAACAAGACATTCATTTACAGACGTGGTGGATATTTCGACAACGGCCAGATGCTCGCGTTCATGAAACAAAAATTCCCGAACGCTGAATGCTCACCAAGGCCTCCACCAGATAATACAGACTTCTCTAATGGCTACGTATACATCTTCAACGTCAAGCCATTAGTTGAAGACAGCTACTGTCCAGAAGAGAGCCCAGCTGGTGTAATGACACGCACAGTCTGCCGCATACAGAAGTTCTACAGCGAAGTTCCTGTCAGAGTCAAAATCGAAGGTAAGAAGTACAACGAAATCGCCGAATACCACAGACACATCACAGAATACGAAGTCCAGTATCCACTCGAAGGCATAGTAAGGCGCGCGGCTGTAGTTAACTCATCCGGCCCACGCGTCATGTCTCCAGTCGAATGCGCAGTCGTCGACACAAACGCGAAGAGCTTGGAGCTTCTTCAGAAGGCTAGCAGCTACTGGCGCTGCCTTACATATGATGTTCCATTTGACAAGAGCGCTGTCTCTGCATTCTCAATGCTCATCAACGGTATTGTCAACGCAGCTGTCAACGGTGGCACAAAACTCTTCCAGGAGTTGTTCCTTGAAGGAGACTTGGCAAGATTACCAGAGCAACTCAAATGGGCACCGAAACTCAAAGAAGCATTTGTCACACAGTTGAAAGCTGTTAATTTCGCTATTTCTGTCCACAATTATGTCGTCGCTGATGACTTCAGGCCTCTCCACAACCAAATTGTTGAGCAGTTCGTTGAGATGCAGAAATCCATGGAATCACAAGTTGGGTCAGTTGATTTCTCAGTCACAACTACAAACTTAGGAAAGATTCCACAAGCAATGCCACCAAAAGAGTAAGTAAAGAGTATTTATTCGAGTTTTAAATTTTGTCAAATTTTTAAATCAAATCATAAAAATTTAGATATAACAATGCTGTTAGTATTTATAACAAGAATACTGATACATTCATGAGAAATTAACCCTCTTTTGAATATAAATTAAATTGTCAATCACATGGAGAAAAATGACAAATTTTATTATTAAAGTCATAATAACAAAATCCTTTTAAATGGTTTATATGTTTCAAAAATATAGAACTAAATCGTAATTGAGTTGTAAACCAATGAAATCTTTGTCTCGGTTTATATATTTAATTTTTATGAATAATAATAGTTGTACACTTGATAATACGAATTTGGCTATATATTTTATAGAACGGTGTATAAACATTTTTCAGAAAACCTTTTCCACTGAAATTTTAAAACTCAAAATATTTTATCATTAAATTGCAAGGGTCACTTTGAACAATAAACTCAGATTTAAAATAATTGAGAAAACCATTCAATTCTTTTTGAATGAAGTTGTATTTATTGGATATTTTAATATATCATCATCTAACTAAAAATATAAATTTTATATGTATTTTTCAAAAAATTGTTTGTTTTTCAAATCCATAAAATCAAAATGATTATTGTTAGTCTTTTGTGTCTGTCCTGGAACGATACTCGGACATACGCGATGCTTTCACCAGGATATTATGACGTTGTACTAATTGGAGGAACTGGTGGCTCCTTGGATAGAGGTGTTTATGGCGGACCAGGTGCACATTTCTATGGAGTATTAAATGTTACCGAAGATGCAGAATATTACATCATTGCTGGATCTAGTCCTGGAATATGGGCCGGTCTTGGCAAACATTCACCCGGACCACATGGCGAAGGAGGCTGGAGTGGTGGTATTAACACTGCAGCTGGAGGTGGATATTCCTCATTGTCCAAAGGTAAAGAACTAATCGCGATGGTTGGAGGCGGAGGTGGTGCTGTGAGGAATAAATGGGGTGCACCAGCAGGAGGCTTCACATCAGGTAAGAGCTATCTTATCAACGGCAATAAGAAAGAATTCAAAAAAGGCATATCAGATAACCACCGTGGAGCTGATGGCAATGAAGAGAGTCCTAAAGGATCGGGTGGCGGTGGTGGATATTTTGGAGGTAATGCAATGATTGGTGCAAGTGGATTAGGTGGCTCTTCTTATGTAAATGAAGCCCATTTTCCAAACTTTAGAGTGTTAGATGGAAATGAGGCAAGGGATGAAATAAGATATATTGGAGTTGGACAAGTAATAATAACAAACAAATCATTATGTCACAAAAATTGCTTGACTTGTGATTTTAAAGAAACTGACAAGTGCTGGACCTGCAGACATGGCAAGATACCATATAATATGAAATGCTTAGATTCATGTGCAGACTCTGACACCCCAACATATGAAGATTCTGATAAGACATGCAAGCCTTGCATGGAGAATTGCGAAAAGTGCACAGAAGCAAATGTTTGCATCCAATGCAAACCAGAGTTCATTTATAGTGCAGGAAAATGTGTTCACAATGGAAAACCACCAGCAAAAGATCAAAATATCGATATATCTATTGATGGAGGTGAGTCAAACAAACTTGGTGGAGAATCTCTAAAGAATGGCAGTCCACAACAAGATAAACCATTTCCATGGTGGATAATTGCTGTAGTTTGTGGCGCTGTTCTGGTAACTGCTGCAGTAGTTATCTATATATTCAAAAAGAAGAAAGAAACAAGTTCCGTTGAAATGGGTGAAGATAATGCAGATGAAACAAGGGATACAGCTGCATCAGTTACTATGGAAAATCCATTATATCTTTCAAATCAAGAAGCAGATCCATTTCATAATGACTTCGATGAAAACAATGAAACATCTCAAGTTTTTGAATCATGATTAAGTCGATAAAGACTAATGCGGGGCTATTTTAATTAGTGATGAATTAAATTTTTTTATCATTACATAGCTTTGTTATTTTTTTAAAAAACTATTTCGATAGATAAATAATATCCATCGAAAATGAGCCAAAAATTATGTTGGTTAAATTGGAATTGAAACAATTAATGTATTTTTTTAAAATTAAAGTTGCTTGATGATTGCTAAAATTAATGAGTTTAATTGATCTTTGCAATGTAGACTATCTCGGAAATTCTGTTTTAATGAATGCAATCACTTTTGATTCTATAGAAAACTCATATCATTTAATCTTCATCATAAATTCATGAGTTCGTGCTAATGATTTGAGTTTCAATTATTGCCATGAGAAATGGAATCGTTGACATTACTAGGAAATAAATGCAAATGTGGTTATTTGACATATTATCACTTTACATCAAAACAATGACAAATAATGGAAAAAAATTGTCAAATCATGCTTATTTCTTGGATTTCATTAGAAATTAAGAGAATGGTCCAGCAGCAAAATAGTTATATATGATACACAAACCTATTCTCCAAGGGTTGCATGTTTCTGTTAGAAAAATGCGAATTGACTCTTAACTTGTCCATGTCTTTCATTATATCTACATCAATATCATATTACATTTCCATCGATTAAGTTATAGGACATGTTTTCCTTATGATTTGATTTTCATGATGAAATTCTTTTTCATATTTTACTATTGTTTAATAGAATTCATTAACAATCTACCATGAAGACAATGTTGTCATATATTAAGTTTTAGTTGTGGACAAATAATTAATAATTATTTGACGATCAAAGAAGAAAAATTGCAAATATAGTAGCACAGACACGTTTAGAATCTATATTTTAATTCACAAATTTCACCCAAAACTTGACAAGTTTTTTAAAATATTGATTAATGTCATATTAAGATCATAATTTTAATTCAATAACCGCCTAAAATTTATCCAAAATTGAGATGAGCACGTTATATAATTTATTGAAAAGCTATCGAGAATTATTTGGTTATTAGAATATTGGATGCATTTTAATTTTATATCAAATTTGAAATAATGTTATATAAATTTAAAATTATAAGTTATATTAATAAAACCAAATGAATTAAAATACAAGCTTTTAAAATAAAGGACCGAATCGCAATTCTGTTGTAATGAAATTGGAACCGTCGATGAACGAGAGCTTATAAAATTTAATTTTTATGGATAACAATAGTAAAGCATTTTCTAATCAATAATATCAATAGTTTGATAGACCGATAGATAAAAATAATTTTCAGAAAACAAATTTATAAATATTATCGATATATGCATAAATACGCATATTTTTGTAATAAATATTTTTTCTTTTCAAAAGTTGAATATATTTATTTTTTTAACCCTCGTATTACAGGGATTAATGAACAATAAAATTCATTCAAAATTATTGAGGGAAAATTGAAACAAATTTTGATAATATTCAATTTTTTTGAATAGAATTATAGTCATAGGTTATTTTCATATATTCTAATTCAAAATAATGTTTATATACATTTTTAATTTATTATTTATTTTTTCGACTTCATTTAAATGTTTGTTGTTAGTCTTCTCTGTCTGTATTGGACTAATGAAGAGGCAAATGTCACGCTCCTACCAGGGTATTACAACGTCTTCTTAATAGGAGCAACTGGTGGTACCACAGAATTGAATATCGAAGGTGGAGGCCAAGGTGCAAATTTCAAAGGAATATTAAAAATAACTGATGATACTAATTTACGTATTGTTGCTGGATCATCTCCAAGTTATGATAACCCACATCAACCTGGACAATTTGGTGAAGGAGGCCCGGGCACGAATGAAGAATTGGCTGCAGGAGGTGGATATTCAGCTATATTCAAAAATAATGATCCAATTGTTATGGTTGGTGGTGGAGGTGGTTGTAATGGAGGTGTATTTGGCAGACATGCAGGAGGCTTCGAATCAGGAAAGAGTTATATATTATACGAAGGAAGGAAGGAATATAAAGAAGGCATACCACAAAGTCACAGAGGAGAAAGTGGCAAAGATACATACCCTCAAGGCTCAGGTGGCGGTGGTGGATATTTTGGAGGCCCAGTGAGACAAAGTATAGGTTTAGGTGGCTCTTCCTATTTTAACGAAGCATATTTTGAAAGACATACTTTACTAGACGGACAACAGGCAAGGAATGTAAAGTACTATAGATTAGCTGGAAAAGTTACTATAGAAAACATATCAATATGCGACAGTAGTTGCTCGAGTTGTGAATACAATGATAAAACAAAATGCAACACTTGCAGAAAAGGAAAACTATTATATAATTCGAAATGCGTGGATACATGCACTGGAACAGACATCCCAACATATGCACATTCTGATAACACATGCAAACCTTGCATGGAAAATTGTGACCAATGCAATAATGCAACATTTTGTGTCCAATGTAAATCAGACTTCCATTTCGATGGTACAAAATGCACAAATGAAACAATAAAACCAACACCATCACCCGAACTTCCACCACAAACATTGGCACCAACACCATCACCAATTCAATTACCAAAGCCAACGCCTCATCAATCCGAAGAGGATATAGATATATCAATTGATAAAGATAACCTTAACAATGAAGCATTCAGAGATCCAGGAGCAGAAGGAGCAATAGGTAAAACTATCGATGATACAAAGTCAAATCCAGGTTTTCCATTGTGGATTATTGGCGTAATATGTGGAGCTGTTCTCATTGTTGTTGTACTAATTGTTGTCATAATCAAAAAGAAGAAAGAAGCAAGTTCTTTAGAGATGGCTGAAGAAAATGCAGATGGAGCTAAGAACTTAACAACAACAGTAGCAACTGATAATCCATTATATTTGGATGCAGCTAATCAAGAGGAAGATCCCTTCCATAATGATTTTGAAGATGACTATGAAGCATCACAAGTTTTTAAACAACACTCCCAAAATAGTGAAAGTGTTGAAATCGATGATGACGAATAATATTTGACTATACATTCATTCCAATTACTTTCATTATTAATGAATAAAATGTTATAAATCATTAATCAACAGTATTTTTCAAATTATAAAAAATAAAAATAAATAATGACTTTGAATAAGCACCTAATCCCTCTAGTTTCAATACATTTAATTGAAGCATGCCAGGTCCTATCTATTTAAATAATACCAAATCATTAGTATCGCTTGTTTAGTTTTTTGATCGCATCATTTGGGTTTCACAAGTTGCAAACGCTATTTTGAAGTTAATCTTTTTTAGGTTATATAGGATCTATATAACATTCTAATGCTATATACACCATATTAGTTTCTCCCATTCAAAATGAGGCAAATTCGTAAAATCAACACACGTTTAAAAATTTTCGAAATTTTCTGGAACTTTAGCATGAGTTTCGCTGGTGACTCGTCTTCAGATCCTGATAATGAGTTCCAAAGAATATTAAAAAACAAAGTTTTGTACAATGATAAGTCGTCATGACCTTGTCACGTAATATGTCAAGAAAGGTGATTAAATTAAAATAGTGTGGCTATCAGAATATATAAATATAAAGAATATTGAATATTAGATCAGTTAAGATTTTTAATTATTTTGTAATATTTTTTTCTCCAAATTTAAAATTTTGATTGGTTATGGATTACAAAAATTAAACAGAACAATTTATGCAATATGCTTTTAAAATAAAAAATATAATCCCATTTCTGTCGTAATGAAATTTGAGCCACTAATGATCAATTTTCATTACAACAGAATTTAATTTTTACGGAATTTAATTTTTATGGAAAACAATAGTTGGATAATTTGTAATTGGATAATTAAAGATATACATAATATAAAAAATTTTATAGGCCAGTAGATAAAAATAATGTTCAGAAAACAAAATTCACAAAATATCAATATACATTTTTAAATGAATATCTTTATATAAAAATATTTTTTATTTCAAAGTTTATAAATTAAAATATTTCATCTTAGAAGCACAAAAATCAATTAGATTAATAAACTCGCACAACAATATTGAATGAAAATTAAATTGATAGTTGATAACATTGAATATTTTTGAATTTAATTATAGTTATTTTCATATATTCTAATTCTAAATATTGTTTATATAGTTTTATAATTGATTTTTCTAGTTCATTTAAATTAAATGTTTGTTGTTAATCTCCTCTATCTGTATTGGACTAATAATGAGGCAAATGTTATGCTCCTACCAGGGTATTACAACATCTTCTTAATAGGAGCAACTGGTGGTACCGTAGGAACTAATATAAGGGGTGGAGGCCAAGGTGCAAATTTCACAGGAATATTAAAAATAACTGATGATACTAATTTACGTATTGTTGCTGGATCATCTCCAAGTAATGATAACCCACATCAACCTGGACAATTTGGTGAAGGCGGTTGGGGTGGTGGTGTAAACAATGCCGCAGGAGGTGGATACTCAGCTATATTCATAAATAATGATCCAATTGTTATGGTTGGTGGTGGAGGTGGTTCTTTTTCAGGTCTATATGGCCCACCAGCAGGAGGATACGAATCAGGGCAGAGTTATCTTTTACACGGTGATGACAAGGTATTTCAAAATGGCACGTCAACTAATTACCATGGATATAATGGCACTAAAATTGATTCACCAGGCTCAGGTGGTGGTGGCGGGTATTTTGGAGGCCCAGAGTTAGAATCAAAAGGATTGGGTGGCTCATCTTATTTCATCGAATCTTATTTTTTAAACTATATATTACTAGATGGAAAGCAGGCAAGGGATGTAAATTCCCATAGATCAGACGGAATAGTTTCTATATCAAACATTACAATATGTCACAAAAATTGCTTGAGTTGCAACTATTATGATGGCGAAACATGCGGTATTTGCAGACCAGGAAAACGATTGATTAATATGAGATG
>MRSU01001904.1:0-28838 GCA_008369845.1 Trichomonas gallinae
AGTTTGGAGGCTCTATTATGCTTCTAAGGTAGCGTTTGCCTATTTATCCCGCGTTTGCCATTTTTTCTTCTGACTATATTCAGTAAACATCACGACTATTGTGAGCGCAAAGTGAGGCGATTTATCAAACTCGACATTTTTCCCTGCATTGCTATGCGGTAAAGTGATTATTTATAATAGATTTGAAATTCACGTTGCTTCTAAATTCATTGCATGTAGTCCAAATCTCAAAATAATTGAAAAAATTCAAAATTCACGTTTCATAAATCAATGGAAATGCATGCTTATGTTATATATTTCAAGTATTTGCTAGACTTAACTGTTTTTGGTTTCATTTTAAAATGAAAATATTGAAGATGAATCGATATGAGCTGCTAGATTCATGTTTAGGTGACGCATTTTAAATATCATAAAACTTATATGAATGTTTTCAAGAAAAAAAATTCATTTGATCAATTTTTTTGGAATATATATTATAGCTATCTAGACGTTGGGTGTAAAGAATTTGTATGTTCCACAACATTTGTGTAAAATCGAAAAATTCAATTTTCAATTTCGATTTGATAAATATACATCAGTCGCTAAGGAATCGAATTTCCAACAACATGTGAGCTTTTTGCTAAAATTATTTCTAAAATAAATTTTTTCAATCAATATTCTTACAAAATATATAATATCTGGATTTATGTCGTGTCACGATTCTTATGGGATCATTCTCATCAGTTACAAGATTAAATTAAAAAAAAAAAAGAAAATTGAATCCATAGAAAATCGAAAATATATTTTGGATGTCATATGTTTAACCGTATATGCTTCATTTACTTCAATTTGAAAAACTCAATAAAAAAAAATTTTAGATATCTTACGTAAACCATCTACAGCAGGTCTATATAATGTTTTCAAAATATAAAACAATCTCCAAGTGTATTACGAGATTTACAAGCATTTTTAGAAAACAATCTTAGATATTGTATGTATGCTATTTACAACCTGGTAATATAATGTCTGTTAATTTTGAATCAATATCCTAGAGTATTTCGAGGTTTTCATGCATTTATCAAAATAAATTCCCTAATTCTTATTCTAACAATTTGCAACATAACTATGTATTATCTGCAATGTTTGAATCAATATCCTAGAATGCTTTGAAGTTTCTAGTTAATTAACAAATAAATATAATTAAATATCTTATGTAAACAATTTGCAACATAACTATGTATTATCTGATAAGTTTGAGTCAATTTCTTAGAATGTTTTGAGGTTTCCAGACTATTATCAAAAAAAAAATGAAAAATTTGTGCGAAATGGTTGAAGCACTTGTTTTTTAGACAGATGTGAATCAGTGGAGTGTCAGTATTGTATTGGTTATAGATTATAGATCAGAATTAAATTTTACAGATTTCGAGCGAAGCGAGAAATCGAATGCCAGAAAACTGTCATTATCGGTAATACAGAAAAATCGGGAAAAAGTTTTCGGGTGTACGATTATTTTCCTTTCAAAAAAAGTGTATTGTGTTCATAAAAACCAAAAAAAGCGAATGAACCTCTAGAACAACTTAACCAAAAACTTTCAATCTCCAGCCAAAATCTAATACATTAATCCACATCGCTAATACTGACATCACACCCCTTAAAAAGGACTCAGAAATCTTAGATTTTCAAATTATCTAATCAAAATTTCTTGTGATATCTTTGAAGTATTCATTTTGAAACCTTCTTTAGCTTTTCCTCAAGCATTATAGCTTAGCGTTGTACCTAATTTTAAAGTAAAAATTCATTTTTTCTCTCTTGCAAATTCAATTTTTTTGAATGGAAAATAATCGTATTACTGAAAACTTTCGGCGTAACTGATAATTTTTTTTTTTTTTTTTTTTTTTTTTTGCCAAACGTTACAAAATTCCACTCGGATTTTATATTCATAACTAACTATATCCAAAAACGATGTCTGTCGATTAATTTTTTATATTACATCTCTGTGAAATCCAGAAAAAAAAAATAATGAATAGAGGAATGAAAGCGTTGCTTGGGACAACCGTGAAGATTGGCAATTACACGGTTACACTTAAAGAGAAGATCGGTGAGGGTGGATATGCATGGGTTTTCCTTGCGGAAGACCAAATGAAGACGCCATATGCAGTAAAATATGTGAAATGCCTCGAATCTAACAAATTTAAGCAATTCAAGAATGAAGCCACATTTCTACAGTCACTACCTCAACATCCACATATCGTAAAGCTTTATGCTGCCGATGTCGATGAACATAATTTATCGATAAAATTCCTTTTTGAATACGCTCCGGGCACGTGTATAGGAATGATGCAGGAGCGTCAGCTCACTGACCAGGAAATTCTTGTATTTTTCCACGCAATATGTGATGCCGTCGGATTTCTTCACTCTAGGAACCCGCCGATCATACACAGAGACTTAAAACCAGAAAATATCTTGATTTCTTCGACTGGAATTCCAAAACTTTGCGATTTTGGATCGGCAACAACAAGTGTGTTCATAGCAAACGACACAAACGAAATAAATTATCTTAAATTGGAGATCGATAACAACACAACGATGAGCTATAGAGCTCCCGAGATGGTCGATTTCTTTAGAAAAGTTCCAATTTCTACACCAGCTGATGTTTGGGCACTGGGATGCACGCTTTACAAGCTAATTACTCGTCAGGAATTGTTCAAACCAGAAGATACACTTGCTATATTACAAGGAAGAATTAATATTCCAAGTGGCTGCACACCGCTTTACCAGCAGATTCTTCAGGCCTGTATTCAAGTAGACCCATCGAAACGCCCCGCTGCTGCCCAGTTAGCAACTACTCTTTTGAAGGCAAGAGGACAAACCGATTATGTTGCGATTCCACAAAAGAATTCGAACAGAAATGAGCCAGCAATAGAAAATCCTATCCTTGGATTCATCAAAGAAACATATAGATCGGTTACATCTTCTGGTCTTGAAAAAACTATTATCAAAGCATCATTTTTAAGCGATAAGCCACCAAAGACAAAGCACGTACGTCGTCTCATTATAGCTTCAATGAAAGATCCGCAAGCAATGAAGCAAATTACACAGTATTTGGTTACAGGCAGAAATTGGAATGAAGATCCAAGGATTGCCGCCAAAGTTTTATACCTTATATTGACTTTATTACAAATCCAACCAAATCTCGGCGCTTTCGTTCCATTAACAGTCAAAACAGACGAAATTCTCAAATTCTACTCATCAAACAAGTTTGGCGACACATTCCACTCCTGCCTTGTTGCCATTGATCAGCTTGGCAACATCATCAGGATTAAATTGATGCTTCACGCTGCTCATCCTGAACTCGAAGGAAATTTCTACACATCCGGAGGCAATGACTCCCATCTCCGTGATGATATCCATCGCTACTTCGCTAGCGTCGTAACATCATCAAGAGCAATGATGGACAGCATAAATTCGATGGATTCATTTTTCGCTGAAGTTCTTTCGCTGCCGATTCTTAAAGAGCTTGCAGCATCAGGAGCCGTTTTGAATAATCTTGATCCATCAAACGAACTTCTTCAAATTGCCAAAGAAATTATTAACAGTTCCAAGAGATATGATTATCTTTCTTCTGCTCTCTCAGCTGAATGGGATGATCTACCAAAGAAAATTATTGTTAATTAATTTTCGATAATAAAAATTTGTAATTTATTTGAATTCATATTAAAGATATAAGGATGTCGAAAAGTGGGGTGGGGTACCCCATGTTTTTAAAATGATGTGGTATGTGATATTGTCACTTTTTGTAATGATTTTTTTTGTTATACATTAAAGCGCTCTACGACTCATAATATTAACACCACTGAATGATTTTGCATTAATATATTAATAAAAAGCATTAAAAACTGAAAAATATAAAAATCATGAATGAATGATTATACCATATACCGACTTTTGTAGGAATAGGATGCTTAGCAGGTTTGAATTGATTCTTGCAAATTCCATACTTTCATTTGTTCGCTCAAAAAGTGACTGTATATTTTTATTCCTGTGCCTTCAATTTTGAATCATTTTAATCACCTTTTATTAAAATGGGGGAAACTCCCTCCACCTTTTCAGATCGACTCAAAACCATGCCTGTTGGATACATATGGCATAGGGGAGGTGTTTTTCTTATGTCACTTTTAAAAAGTGGAGTTCCTTCCCTTTTCTTTTATTCATGATATAATAATAACCGTTTCAATTCAAAATTGAATGTTAATGAATATACTTAGATTTTTGATCAAATAATATTAAATTAAAAAAATCTATAATTTTACAATACAATCAACAAAAAATATGCTAATGTTTTAAGATAATAACATTTCCATGGCGTCTGGAGTGCAAAGCTTTCATAGCATTCGATAAATCAATCGAATTGAATTCACCAAAAAGAACTGCTTTGATTCTGGCAAAATCTCTGTGTTCTCCGCCATTAACTTGTATAAATATTCCATATATATCAGTATTGCTTAATTTTCCAGAAACCAAAATTTGATTAATTACATCTGATGCGTGCAACATCTGTGCTGGTAGATAGAACGCGAGAAAACCAGTGAAAATAAGCCTAACGATTTCAGCGCAATCTTGGGGACTGATAAACTGGACAAGCCACAAAGCAAACTCCAATGCACTGTTGAGAACACCAGGATTGTTTACCTGCAGCATCCTAAAACAAATTCTAAAATCGTAATTCGCGAGAAATTGGCCACTGTTTTTCTCCAGCAAATACGAGAAATGCTGAGCAAGGAGACATGTTTCTATTGGAGAATTTTCAATATCTATTGATGATAAATAAGCAAATATCTCTGGAATGTTAAACGATTCGATTAAACGATTGATAAGTTGAAAACCGCATCCTTTGAGTTCAACGCTTTCATTTGTTGCTAGAGACATTGCGAAAGATTTAACGAATTCTATATCTTCTATTCTTCCGTGTTCCAGAGCGTTTTTAAGTAAAACTGAAAATTTTTTGCAAACTTCAGAGTTCGAAAGCAAAAACTCAAACTTTTGGATTATTTCGTGCATCAAATTCTTCCATAGAGGATTGAGCAACTCATTTGATCCTTCTAAGCCTTCATGCTTGACTGGAGTAATTATCTCTTCAACGTAGTGGAAAAATTCAATCGCGAGTTGTGGCGAAGTTTTCCAATAATCCATGTAACTCAAGAAAAACTGCTGCATTTTATTAAAGCAATCTGCAACATCTCCATCAGCAACTTGTATAGAATACATTATGGAAATGACAATAAACCAGCTCTCGATTTTGTTTGGCTCAAAATATTTCAAGATTTCGCTGACATTCTGTGCAACAGTCCACGGAGACTTTTTTGCGATTTTGTAGATGATCTTGCAAATTGATTTGCTGTCCACTTTATACAAATCCAAGGCAATTGCTAGCGCAATTTCGAAATTAGACTCAGATCTGTCAATGAACTTGCCTATGAAAAATAAAATCGTGAATGGTTTTTCTTCTATTTTTGAAATATTTTCTATCGCTGAATTTATCAGTTCATCATCCCCAACTATTGCGATGAATACTAGAGAAGCAGGGTCAGGGAATTTCTCGTTGACATATTCGATTACAATATCAGGAATTCCAGGGCAAAACTCAACAACAGCTTCGATAATTTCATCAGATAAAGAAATGCTTGAATTCTGGTTAATTACAAGTGCTATGATTTCCAGCCATTGATAGAGAAACTCTTCTAGTGATAGTAAAGGTCTATCCCTTATTTGTGAGAAAGAATATGAAAGGGAAGAAATTTCTTGAGAAAATTGTTCATTAGGAGAAAAAATTTTGCAAAATTCTTCAGCGAATAATGGTAGTATCATGGTAAGGAGTTCAACACCATCATCAACAAAAATGTTAGGTTGTAAAAATGCTTCCCAAACCATTATAATGTGATTGTGATAGGTTTCATCCTCAATATTATTAGTTAAATTTTGAATTGTAGGCAAAAAAACGTCTTGGAGGAATTTGAAATCTTCATCTTCTGAATTATTTGTTATTGCCTCGAGGAATGCAACAGAAGATGCAGTATTTTGAGGATTTGATAAAGATTCCACAATTAAATCACCATATTTGTTTAAATACTGCAAATCATCATTATATGTATAGTTATCGACAATATCAGCTAAAAAATTTAGAAAATATGGATTTGAATGATCAGAAGCGCAAATTTGTAAAAATAAATCTAAATTTGCTAAAAATTTTGTCTTTGCATCCATGTCTCTATGGTTATAACGACTCATCTTCATCTGTGCCAAATAACTTGAAGCAAATTTATATCTAGAAGGATCATCAAATTGATTGATAATTTCAAAGCTGTCAACGTGATTCATTGCTATATAAGCTAATATATCAATAAAATATTCCCAATTTCTAGGATCATGAACAATTGATTCCAAGTTGAAAAAAGGTTGAATTTGTTCTAAAATATTTGGAAATTCATTCATTATTTCTGGATATAGATTCACTAGCATTGTTTTCAATGCTGCCAATAGCAAATAAAGAATATCATTGTGGTTTCTACTTAAAATTATTTGGATGCATTCGAAAATGCTTTCTTTATGTTTCATCCACTCACTAATGATGTCATCTGCTTCTTTGTAAATAGGCTCTTGCTGCTGGCTCACAATAACCTTGAAACAATCAAATAAATTCATAAACTAATAAAAAAAATGAATTGTTTTCTGAACAAATGGAAAGTATATATTTTACCATGAAGTATTATTGTTACAAAATGAAATTTTGGAAACCGTTTGTAAATTTTACATGTCAGATTTTGGATATATTTGACAAATGTCGGATTTTGCTGTCAACAATTTACATTGATTATTTTTCTTGTAAAGGATTTTTTCAAAGAATTTAACGATATTCATTATTTTATATAAAAACTAGAACCCATTGACTGTGTCTCGTATGTGTAATAAATATAAAAGATACGAAATCAATGTCATTTTTTTTGCCAATAAAACTAGCGCTTATCGTACAAAAGTGACAATTGTCTAAAAATTTGAGGGATTTTGTAAAGTAATCGGAAACAACTTTTGTAAAGTAATCGGACTTTAGTTTCATTTATTTTCAACGATGGAAGGCAAGAGATTCCACCGCGTTTGGTGCGACGGCTGCTTCGATATGGTACACTTCGGCCACTACAACTTCATGAGGCAGGCCGCTGGACTCGCTGACGAGCTCTACGTCGGTGTTCACAATGACGAAGAAGTTACAAAGAACAAGGGCAAGCCAGTTTTCACACTCAAAGAGAGACTCGAACTTGTCAATGCATGCAAATGGGTCACAAAGGCTGTCCCAGATGCCCCATACACCACAGAAGTCGAATGGCTCAAGAGATTCGAATGCCAAGCATGCATCCATGGTGATGATATCGTTCTCAATGCTGATGGTGTTGACACATACCAGTATATTAAGGACGCTGGCATGTTCGCAACAGTTCCAAGAACAAAAGCTATCTCCACAACAAACCTCATCGGACGTATGCTCCGTCTTCCAAAGGACCAGCTCCCAGAAGGCTTCGACACATCATTAATCCAGAATCTTTCCGGTGATGTTTCACAATTGTATTCTTATATGCCAACAACACACCGTATCTCACAGTTTGCTTCACCACGTGAGCCAACGAAAGATGATAAAATCGTTTATGTCGATGGTACATTCGATCTCATGCACCCAGGACATGTCACATTTCTTCGCAAGGCGAAAGAACTCGGCACATACCTCGTCGTCGGTGTCCACGCAGACCCACTTCCAGGTGAGGACCGCGTAAAGCCAATCATGACACTCCAGGAACGTGTTTTGAACGTTCTCTCCGTCAAATGGGTCGATGATGTCATCATTGGTGCTCCATACGTCATCACAAAGGCTCTCATGGACCAAGTTGAGCCAAGTGTTGTCGCTGAAGGCTCATCTGCAACAAGACCGAAATCAGTCGATGCCTTCAAGATTCCAAAGGAGATGGGAATCTTCAAGCAGATCGAGTCAGACTACCCAGAATTCACAGCTAAGCTCGTCATCAAGCGTATTCTTGATGATTACCAGACATACGCAAAGCGCAATGCTGCCAAGGAGAAATCTGCTTATGAAATCAACGGCCAACAACAATAAACTATACTTTCGTTTGTGTTACTACAAAAATTTTTCAAATTTTCTTACATTTCATTTTTCTAACAGACAATATATTGGTGCATGTATATAAATGTTTTTGGCACAGTCAATACCTTCTGGAATCAAGTTTTTTTTTTCAAATTACCCCACTTTTTGAGGAATTCTGGTATTGTAAATTATCAAAAATACCATAAGTCTATTTGACATCTGATGCTTTGCAATGACAGAATTTCTTAAACAGTTTTTTTTAGTATCTCTTACAGTTCGTTTAGTATAATAACATGCATACATCTTTATAACATAGATAATAACAATAGAGCTTTCATTTTCTTTTTCTGAATAACTTTCATCTTCAGAATTTTTTGTATGTAATGTATGGTTTACATGTCAAATTGTAAAAAATTCAAATGAAGTGTCAAAAAAAAAATATTTTTAAGTCCAAAGATTCTGGATAAAAATCTTAGTAAACTCAATATTATATTTATATACATATAGTGATTATATGGTAAAAGTAAGAAAGTTCAATCTTCATTAGATAGTTTACTGCAAATTTTGTTGCCTTGTAAAGTGTCAAAAAAAATTGAATGTGGCAGGGCCAAAAAAAATTTTAAAAAATGGCCGAAGAACAAAACGGTGAACTTGATGAATTTCAGAAGAACCTTTTGTTCAGACCAGTAGATTTGAATGTCATTCAAGAAGATAAGGCGTCTCCATACTCGTCTCCAAAAGAATGGACAGATTTATTTGATTACGACGAGTACAGTGACCTTTACGATAAGCTTGTTCAAAACAACTTTAGGCAGCCATCAAATATCCAAGGAACTTCTATTGAATTAGCAAACAAAGAGAAAGAAAATCCACAGAGCATTCTCGCACAAGCTCAAAATGGTTCTGGTAAGACTCTTGCCTTCATTGTTAACTCATTACTTCGTGTAAATAAGGACAACAGAAATGTTCAAATAATTATTTTAGTGCCAAATTACGAACTTGTTATACAAACATATAGATACTTTGAGCAACTGGCTCCTGGTGATATCAAATACTCAAAAATCGTAAATAAAACAGGCATTGATTACCATAACCTCGGACAAATTGTTGTTTCATCACCAGGTAACTTGTTCTCCATTTATAAACAAATTCCATCAATTGATGATCTTAAAGTCTTTGTTTGCGATGAGTGTGATGATGTTATCTCTAATAAATCATATCATGAAGAATTATTAGGTTTCGCAGACAAAGTTAAAAATGCTCAGTTCTTGTTATACTCAGCCACTCTTACAGATGCTGTTGATAAATTCATCGACAAATACAAGCCGGGTATTTTGAAGATTTTATTGCCACAAACAAGCGTTATTAACAATACAAATAAGCACTACATTATAGATTGCTCCAAAAGGACTAAAATTGATGTAATTGCAAAGATTTTCGAGTACCTTTACAAATATCAAACATTCATCTTCCTTAAAACAAAAAAGGATGTTGCAGAAATTGAAAAAGAGCTTAAAAGGCGTAAACTTGAGTGTGATAAATATACAGGTGAACTTAATAAGGAGCAAAGAGAGGAAGTTATTAGGAAATTTAGAGATCAAGAAATTAAGGTCCTTATTACAACAGATCTTCTTGCCAGAGGTGTTGATATTCCAACGGCTAAAGTCGTTATTAACTATGATATGCCAATTACTAAATTAGATGGTCAAAAAATACCAAACTATGAAAATTATCTTCATAGACAAGGCCGTGTTGGCCGCTTTGGTAAACAAGGCATAATTTTCAACTTATCAGCTAACGCTAGCGATAAGAACTTCCTTGACAAAATTCAAAAAGATTATCTTACTCCAAGTAATATCAAAATGTCTTTAATTACACCAGAAACAATCGTAGAAATTGCGCATAAGGATTCTGGTAAATAAAATCGGTCTTTCGTTATCAAATATTATTGATAATATGCGATACTTAAGACTTTCTTTTGAATAACTCAACACACTGATTTTTCCATATATTTCAATATAATAGTTCACATTCATTTCCATAACAAAAATATAGAAAAATTTTATTAAACGTTAATAATGTGTTTATGTGGAGAAATAGCTGATATAGGTACTATATATGCAGAAGCGTAGTGTTTAAATTATGGAAAATAACATTAAGATATGACAAGTTCGAAATTTTTGTCTTTATGACTTACAAATGACGCATAATGTAATAATATATGTGTATAATACAATAGTAAGACTTCGCAAAAGCAGTTCTGAATAATTAAAATCCAGGTATATTTAAAACTGTAATTTTGTGGCTGTGAATATGAAATATGTTCATTTCTATTTATAAGAATCCCATTTACCAAAGATTTGGACGTGATTATGAAGTTATTTAGGTGGCATTAATTGAATGTTCTGCGTTAAACCATAATAGAAAGATTTGGAAAGAAAGAATTGGACTATGTATGTATGAATAAGAAAAGAGTTTAATTAACTTTAGTCATAGCCACCGAAATTTGGATTGGATTCGACCGGCTCCGATGGAGCGTAATCAGCAGCTGGTGCAGCCTCGACTTGCTCCTGAACTGCTTCTGCGAGCTTCTCTGTTCCCTCAGCTCCACATGCAGCCAAAGCTTCCAAGCATTCGCCAATCTTCTGAAGAATTTCTGTCATTGTCTGGCCCTCCTGCTTGAGAACTGTGCCGAGAAGAGACCAACCGTGGCAGAAGCGGCGGATCTTGAAGGCGTTGTATTTATTACGGATGTCGATAAGATCCCTGAGTTTCTGCTTTGTCAATTCGTAGGCCTCCTTCTTGGCATCTTTAAGCCTGTTGATATTTGCCTCTAATTTGGCCTGGACCTTGGCGTATGTTGGTTTTGCAGATTCTGCCTCGTTCTTAGCCCTTGCTTCCTTTAACTCAGCCTCGAGCTCACGGAACTTTCTCTTCTGATCGATGTACTCGTTGTTTCCTCTGTAAACAACGGAAAATCTTTCGGCGACATCTCTGAAATCCTCGGCGTTTCTCATTTCGGCTTCGGCGAGGCGTGTCTGAGATTCAGCATACTTTGTGCAAAGGTCTACGAAGCGGTCAAGCTCGGCTGTGACGTTAGAGTTCTGTGTCATGATCATGACTTTGGCATACTTAGCGAACTCGCCCCAGTTCTTAGCATACTCCTTTCTGCTTTCTCCTGCCTTGTAGAGGCCAGCGTAGATATCGTGCATATCGCTGAGAAGAATCTCCTTCTTGCTCTTCAGGAAGTTGAACATTTTGAATCTGAAAAAAAAATATGTCAACGTAAACTTCTCAAAAAAAATATTTATAATAACCGCCAGTTTACATATCGTCATGATTTACATATCGTGGATTAAAAACTGACCATAAGATGTCTTGTAAAGTGTCAAAAATACAAAACTTATCACAAATGAAAGGAATTCGTGTCATGTAAATGTCAATATTTTACGTGTCAAAATATTGCTGTTCATATTTTTGCAAAAAGTATTTCTCTCGGATTAAAATAATCGTCACAATTTACATATCGTCGTGGATTAAAATAATCGTCACAATTTACAAAATTTTTAATATAACACTTTAATCATGTCCAATTCATGATTGATGTATGCCTGGGCGATGCCTGCATCAATGACAGCGATGTCAACACTTCTTCCCTTGCATTCATCGGATGTAAAGTTGAGAACTAAGTATAATTTGTTCTCTGATCGGTTGGCGAAGAAGGCTACGATAGTTCCGAGCAACTGGCGCTTAGCGTAGGCAATTTTCAGCCAACTATTTTTTTCGCGTGTGAAAAAGTAGAGCCAAGGGACTTTCTCTTCGATAGAGGAACTCACCAGGACTAGATAACTGCCCATGGTGCGAACAAACATCGATTCTGGGGCTGTTGGTGGATCTTCGCCAGTTGCTTGAATAATAGTGAGAGAATAGTCTTTGAGGTTCAGAGATATAACTGAATCTGATCTATCTGTTGAGCCAATAATATATAAGCAGTCTCCGACGATGGAACCACGGGCTCCAACTCTATAAATATGTTCAGTCTCTATTTTGCTCCAAACTAATGTTTCTATATTGAGAATGTGTAGAGATGAGGATGAGGATCGTGTTGATGGTGACCAAACGATCAAATTGTTATTATGGTAGAAAACTAATGGAGAATGACATCTAGGTGGTGCTGGACCTTTAGTTTCAGGGTAAAGAACTTTATTTGTTTCTAAATCGATGTAATGCAAATTTTGAAGCAAATCGTTGTCTATGCAACCCCCATAAAACCATAGTTTGTTATTTCCATACGTTGAACCGCAATAAGACTTAGGTTTGGTTCCTTGTACATCAAACTTTCTCCATTCATCTTTTGAAATGTTATAAACGTAGACAGAATCCGAGTATTTTTCATTTGCTTCTTCGCCATAAGCGAAATAGATATTATTTGATATATAATCGAATATTATAGATTCACCTTCCCTAAAAGGCTTTGATGATGGATTTTTTGTGATGACATCCCATGCAATTTGAAAATCTGCTTGGAAAAAGATCTGACTTGCATTAAATATACTGCTATCGGATCTTTCTTTGAGTGTTCTTCGTCCATCAGCTATAGGCTCGGACTCATGCAAAATTTGTGAGTTCCGGCGTGGAATCGTTTCGTCGTTCATTTTTATGATAGAATTTTATCCAAAATTTTGCACTGAAATCACATGATAGATCTATATGAAATCGATATTTTGGAAAATTACACGTTTTTAAAAATTTTGTCCCCTAGATAATTTCATCGGACCCTATTTTGACTCATTGTAAATAGGAAGTCATCACTTCAATGAAATTCCCTTATAATATAAACGGTCATAAATAGCCAATAAGATATGAAAACGCTGTGAGCTGAAAAGTTAAAGCAAATAATGAAAAAAAAAATCAAAACTCATTATCATTTGAATACGATTATTTTCAATTCAAATTTAACTTTAAAAAAAAATTATCATTTTTCCAGATCGTTGTGGTGGTTGCAAATGTGAGAAACAAAAAAAAGAATAGATTTTCATAACTCCAAAGATACTTGATAAAAATCTTAGTAAACAAAAAGGTATACTCATATACTTATACTTATTGCATAGTAGAAGTATTAAGACTTAAATTTGGTTATAAAGTTCGCTTTTCGAGAAAAGTTTAATTTTTGTCACGTTTTGTGTCATTTTTCACGATATCGCATTTCACATGGATTGTTATATTTCTCTTGTTTCTAGTAAAATTGATAAAATGCATGCATTGCGGGTTAATCCAGATACGAAAAAGCTACAAGTAGTGCAGTATTATAACGATCCAAACTTCAAATTCACAGTAACAAATAATTTAATTATTCACAAAAAGACAGGAATGGTTTTAGATGCACTAGGAGGTGCCATTGAAGGTGCCCAAATAGGAATTTGGAACATTAATGGTTGTCCGAATCAAGAATGGTTCTTTAACGAAGATAAGACTATAAGATCGTCAAATGGACTTTGTATTAACTACGAAAAGAAGCAGGACTTGTTTAATTCAAGTGGACAAAATCTTATTTTATCAAAATTCAATTCGAATACGCCAAAATGGAGATTAGTCTCTATAAATAACTCAGAATAATTACTAACATCTTGTTTTATTATGGTTGTATATCTTACATACTAAAAATTGTGTTATATTTGTTTTTAATGAAATTTACATGCTTTTCAACATATATATCGATCAACAAAGCATTAAAATCACAAAATCCTTATAATAGCAAATGATAAGATTATTCTATTGTTTGTCATCAAAAATTTGGAAGTTAGAATCTGAATTAAAAGTAGAGTTGTTAGGATTTTAGCTCATACAATCCTAAAATCATGAGAAAGAATAATATGAGTCAGTAGCCGGATGAAATAACTGAGATTCTTGATTAATTTGCTACAAGATCGCCAATGAGATGATCAAACAAATGTACTTGATTCTTATTGTTCTTGTGTTATAGTAAATGAAAGAATAACGACAATATATTATCATTTTATTTTTTTTTTTTTTTTTTTTTTGTTTTATATTATCTTTGCATGGTCCGTAATTTGATGCGAATATACAACTATTCTGAACTTTCTTAATTGTATTTTGAAGATTATCAAATCTAATTCTTTAACGTAAAATGTTGTTAGTATATGAAGATTTTTGGCATATTAGATTGGTATTTCGTTAAGGCTTTCGAATTTCTAGTAGAAGGGCAGTATTCCGAGATAAAGTTCGAAATTCGCAAGTAACTATTTGAAAAATAAGCTAAATGCATGATATTTGATTCTTGAGTTGATTTGCCGACAGTTATTAATTGTTTTGAAGCAATTAACAGATGATCTAATCTTTTCCAAAAATATTCAGCGATAAATCCTTCAACTTCGTTGAGAATACCAGAATTATTCCAAGGCTCATCAATTTTAGCTTAAAATGATTGACACTTTAGCAGTGGTGACACCGAAAAAGAGAGGAAATAATTTTTTTGATAATTTAGCTTATCAAAAAAATCTCAAAAATAACTAATTTTTTTATGAAATTATCCTTAAAAGCTGAAAAAATGATAAGAATTCGAAAATAAAAATCATCCATATAGTATAGTTTTATGTTCTAAATCCATTTCGCAAGTTTTTCTTTTCGGATAACAAGATTTCCGGGTTTGAATTTTGAAATTATAGCATAGGGTGAACCATTTTAGAGTTCATTTTGTCACAATCTCTATGAAACACAATCAGCGAAGTTACATTGCGGCGATTTTTTTGAACCAACTTTTTGAAAGCCTCAACATAAGATTTTTTCATAGCTAAATTCCTTAATTTTACATAGTTTAACACACATATATGGCTATAAATAGGATTAAACGCAGAAATTTTACAATGCGTCTCAAAAACATAATATTTGTCATCAATACCATATACCAGGAATGTCCTGTTAATCTGAGAAATTGAAAGAGATTTTTCGGAACTTTACATTAATCTTTTTTTTTCTAATCCCAAACCTTGTCTATAATATCCACATTGCTTTTAAACATCATTTCATTCGAAATTTGGCTATTTTTTTTTTCAAAACTGGGTTCGGTTATATTGAAAAAGTAATTCATTTTGGATTGATGTCAGCTCAAAAGACCATCCACATATGTATGCTTGGATCTGGTGGTGTCGGCAAGACAGCTATTACACTCCAATTCGTTAGATCCGAATTCTCTGAAACTTATGTTCCAACAATCGAAGATGAATTCCAGAAAAACATTTCTATCGACGGTGAAACAATCATTTGCGAAATTATCGATACTGCCGGTCAGGAAGACTTCAAGGAGCTTCGTGGCCGTTACATTCAGGACTGCGAAGGTTTCGCCTGCGTTTATGCAGTCGATGACGAGTCCTCTCTTAACTTTATTAGTGAACTTTATGATGATATAGTTCGTACAAAGAAGACTCAAAAACCACCGATTGTTATTCTTGGTAACAAGTGCGATCTTCCAGCTCCACACGCTGTTCCACTTGAAAAGGCTAAGGCTAAATCCGCTAGCGCATGGAATAACGCAGAAGTTTTAGAAACATCAGCTAAGGTTAATAAGAACATCTCAGAGGCATTTGAATCTATCTGTCGTCTCGTCCTTAACAAGGAACCAGCTAAGAAGGCTCATAAGGATGAACCAAAGAAGAAAGAAAGCGGAGGTGGCGACGGCTGCTGTGAGATTCAGTAATTCAAGTTAAATATTTGATACAATTTTTTAATTTTAAAGTCTTTAATTCGGAGAAATTTTAGAATAACATGCATCTCAATAAATAAATTTGAATATTAATGTAAAGAGTTTTTATTTCCCATTGATAAACAGGAGAAAAAGATTTCGGTTTGGTAGATGTAAAATTTTTCAATTTTACTTAAAATAGCAACAACAGACACCACCGACTCCATTTTCGTCAATAATGGTCATTCATTAAATGAAACAAAACAGTGGTCGATAATAAACGTTTTTTATAAAGCCCCGATTTTCTTCAATTTTTGGAACATTCATAACTATTAGATTAATAATTTTAGCTTTTCAAAGGAGATCTGAGAAAGCCGATAGGATTTTTGTCATTTTGACAAATAATGCTCATCAATACTGACATGCAATAAGACTACTTAGCTTTCGGGCATTGCAAAGCAGATCCATAGCCTATTACTACCATCGCATTATAAACCAGCAAATCTTTAGATCATAAAATATAAAATCGATTATTTTTTGTATTAGTTGACCAACATGATACTAACAATACGTTTAACCTACACTGTGATTCACTATCCGAAAATCAATTGCAATAAAATAGTTTATTTGATTTTCGATGAATTGAGCGAAATAAATAAAAGCAGAAAGTGAATCGTTTCACATTCATTAACTGTTCATACGCAATTTTTCAATAATATATTTGGCGCCATTTGATATTCCTTTTATTCAGTCTTTCTTTCAAGTTATTAGTGTCATATAAACTTGCAATTCTTACTGTTGAGTAAATCTTTGATAATATGTAATTAATATTTTAATGCATAATTAGATAAAATAATCGAAGTTTTATAATTATTAGTCTTAGCTTTATCAAGTAATAACATTTTTAGTGAAAAAATTTTGATTTTAAAATTTTTATGTCGAATTTTCATGATTTATATATTTATTATAGTAAACTAAATCCAAATATCATAAATTTATCCAGCTTAATTTTTTAAAAAATAATTTTGAAGATTTTCATGATTTTTGGTTATATTATGGTATAATAAATCCAAATATCATAAAATTATCCAGTTTTATTTTCTAGAAATTAATTTTGTCGAATTTTCATGATTTTTAACTTTATTATGATAAAGAAAATCCAAATGTCACAAAATTATCCGGTTTTATTTCTGCGCGCCAAAAAAAAATTTTTTGTGGCATCAATGAGCACGCTTCTACAGAAGCTCTCATCCAATTCTAAAGAAGATGTCATAGAAACTATTGGCATATTGCGCAAAAGGTACATCGACATGTGTTTTCACCCGCAAGATGAGCTTAATGCTGATTTTGTGGAAATATTCGATTTTATTAACAGAACAAATACGAATGGAAATAAAAACAGCGAAATGGCTCGATTGCTTGTTGCATTAAGTGCCTTATTTTTATTCCCAAAACCTGAACAATTTGGAGATTTACCATTTGATTCTGAAGATCGCTTCTTGCTCTCTCTTTTAATTCTCATGCACAACATGAAGGGTGACATGTCTCAGCATAACGATATTTGTATTGACTATGTTTACCAAACTCTAGATGCAATTGGATCCTCAACGAGCAAAAGTTTTTATTCGATGGAAATTCCATTTTTCACAAGATACTTCGCGAAATCAATAAAACAACTCGAAACTACCGAAAAAGCAACAGAAATTGTGACTAAATTTAGTGAGATGATCTCAAAAGTCTCTCCAGAGTTCATAGGAATGGATGACCTATTATTTATCCCACAAATACTGGTCGCTGATCAATTTCTTAAGGTAATAAAGACACAGCAATTGGCTGATCAATTCACACAAGCAGTAGACCACCTTTTTGCTTCATGTCAGAACCACCCTTCGGCGCTTATTCTCGTACTCTTCCAATCCTGGTTCCATCTTACAAAGATTTCGTCCGAAGATAAAAACAAAGATTCTGTTATGTTAAATTTCTATGATCAAGTCGAGCTTATCACTAAATACGCGGAAAGACTTCCACTTTCGAAACATCATGAACTTCATCATCAATTCCAGTGGTATTTGCTATTCTTTTTCTATTTCTTCGTTAAAGACACGAATGCTCGCACAAGGCTCTTGATATTCATATGCCAGGGCCTCAAGACAGTCGAGCAGATTGAAAATCACCGCCGTGTTTGCGAAACTGTCGAAAAATTTAACGAAACAGTTTTAACACAATACGATGCACACGTGAAATGGCCTCTATTCTTCTTCATATCGAACTTACAATCGAATTTTACGCTCTATTTCCAGACAGTCAAAACTATTTACGGAATTTATCTTTCTCCGAGTATTACGACTGAAAAAGAGAATTCATTTAGAAAAGTTAGATATGGATTCTCAATGCAAACATATATGCAGACAACAGACGTTTTTGTTGATAATTATCTTTATACATTAATAAAAGAGCGTCAAACAAGCAGCCTGGAGACAGCCATGCAATGGTTCAATGAAGAAATTGACATCCTTACTAAAATGACTGAAAAAACAATGAGTTTCTTGCCATTCCATAATAATTTCTCGAAACATTTAACGGAAAACGCTCTTAAAACGAAAGATTGCCAGTCAGAACTCTACTATTTCATCAAATCAGCTCAAATTTGGACAAAATTCTGTGTAAATATTTGTCAAAAATTAACAGAGCTGAAATCATTCGAATTCAATCATGTTTTGTTCAAAAAAGATGACCTTGGAAAGATGATAACTGAGTCTAGATTAACAACACTCATTGATACAATTGATAAAATCCACAAATCATTTATTACTGTTATTTTGAAGACTCCACCTGATTATGTCAATGATGTATGCGATAAGATATCAGAAATTCTCATCCACTTCATCGAAAAAGACAAGATTTCAATGTTATTCTTTGATGTTTTTCAACCAATTCGTCAATCAGACTCATTCATTCGCGCAATCATCAAATGTCTCTATGCATATGTTTCTGAGAACATCAAACTGATGCAATCCGACGATAGACTAGATGCAAGCGCAATTCCGAAAGTCCTCGCATTTTGCGTTAGATTCTGCCACAGAAAGGACGGCGACTACCATCCACAGCTCCTCAGGCAGATCAAATCCTTCCAGAGATTCCTTCTCACTTCGATATTCGCAACAATCAGAAGATCTGCGAACCAATTTGATATTTTCAACGCAGTTAAGACAGACACGCTCGTGTTCAACACACTCATGGAGAAGAAAGAAGGAAAAATCCCAACAGACACAATTTATAGCAGACTCAAGCCATTATCTTTCTTCGACATGATTGACGCGAACAAATTCGCCGCTCTCCCTGTCTTCCTTGAGCTCCTTGCCATGGACCAGGAGAGGAATCCACTCATGTCCACTTTGGACGTCTTCAAAGTCTGCTTCCAGTCTAGCGACTCAAAACTCATCTCAAAGGCAGCAAAAATGTTCTCAGAGATGTTCTCCAAGGAATATCCTGAGGGCAAAGTCGACATAAACAACCCATTGTTTGTCGAAACAGCGTCAGCGATGATCAACGATTTGAATTTAGTGTCAAAAGATGCCGCGAAAGCAGTCGAACTCATTATTCCTTACATTCCGCATATTTACACTCGTCCAATGGAGCCATTAACAAAGATCTGCGGAATTAAATACGGCGACGTTGACATGCTTGTTTTAACTAAGACAATTGTAGCTAATTACGTCGACAGCGAGCAAAACGCTTTCTTCACTTTCCAATATGTTACAAGATGCTTCGATATATTGAAATACAGGACTCTCGACTTCAACCACCAAAATGACCTTATACAGAACTTGCTCGGCTTGCTGATGAAGTGCATCGTCTACAGCAGGTTCGAAAATGACTTAGACAAGTTCTACGGAAACTTGGTTTTCATTGCCGGCAATCTAATGGCAAAAAGTGTCTCATGCGTGATTTTCACTGAAATCTGCGCCCTTGCTGCCGCTTCTCGCTCACAGATCTCTGCAATAATGTTCAGGCTTGCTGACAGTATCCTTAACTACGTCGCAACACATAACTGCAATGAGTTATTCATGATAAGAACATTAAATGAAATTTTCGCGAAATCAAATCCAAACAGGCTTCATTTGTTGACGATAATACTCGTTCTCTACAACAAATACTTCAGGCATTTAATAACAATGGACATCATTAAACTATTCCTCTATGAAGCGAACACTTTCATTGCACTCGACAGCGAATATTCATCGTGCGTCAGCAACTTCTTCAAGCAGTACTTAAGCACGTCAAATGAAGAGATGAAGAACAAATTCATCGACTTAGTTTACGAAGTAATGAGCACAAGACCGATTATCTTCCCGCACGTATTATGCAAGAGAGTCAGAAAGCTCGGAATCCACCGCCCAGACAAATTCATTCCACTGTCAAATATCAATGTTGACTGGTGCGATACATCAGTCAGTACTGACGAAAATGTCAGAGACGTCATTTCATCGCAAGTCTTTACATTACAATTATCCCTCGGCACGCCAATCAAACCAGACGATTCCTTCATTATAGCAGACAGAATCAAGGCATTCGCGAACAAACTGATTCCGCAGGAAAGATTGTTGAGAAAGAACACATTAATCACAGAGTTAATCAAGAGGAAGGAATTCTACGATTTAGTGAATGCTTCCAACAGAAACCAAAGCACAATCAAACTTCCTCATAACGTCATCTTCATTCTCTGCAACACAATGACATCCAGAATTCCTTATCTATGCAAATCGGCGACGAGGAAGTTCAAAGAATTCGCTGAGAACAAAGATAAATGCAAATTGTGCGCGGAAACAATCGAAGAATATTGCAGCAAACCAGCGAATCTCATTGGCCTTGTTTACCATGAAGGAAACGGAGCAAATGGAGGCGAAGAAGGCTCAAAGATGGGCAACAAATACGTCGCAAACTGCTGCTTCTACAGAAGGTTAATCAAACTCCATCCGAAGCAAATTCCTGCCAGTGTAATACAGACTTTGCTCAAATATTACTTCGATTTCGAGACTTTCTCTGATTACAACAGGATGATCAACCTCCCGAACTTCGTGCAAGTCGTTAAAACACTGACAGTGCATTCATTCGTGATGAGAGAAGACGTCAGGAACATAATATTAGACCAATCTCAGAAACCGAGCAATCTCGAGAAATTCATCATGACAACAATGAACTTGTTCTCATCGAAACAAGTCCCATATAGAGCTATCATACTTAAATACGTCTGGAAGTTCCTCTCTTGCTTCGCGGCGCAGACAATCAACATTTTCTTCAACACGAATCTTGGAAATCCAATAACAGTTTACGCGATTTTAACTGACTGCATTGTTCTCAACCCAACTAACGAATTATTCCTCGCGATGAAGGATTATCTATTCAAGGACAAGAGGTATTCGCAGCTCCATCCATCAGTCTGCGGAATGATCTACGAGTTGACTTATTACAAGAGATTAGTTACGTCAGACATTTTCGCATCTCTCATTAAAAATATGTTCTCTAAGATGCTCGCTGAAATTCAAAACCACGATGCGAAGAATCTCGCTGAAAACTCTTTTGTCAATCTCGAAGAAATCGCGAACTCTTACATAAAGATTATAGAAGCTAACGCAACATTCGAGAGCATCATTGATTTCGCGAGATTATTCCAGAGCGCGATGTTCTTCCACACGAAGACATACTACGAATTCATCAGGGTCTGCTTCGAAGGACTTCCACCTGATTTCTGGGCATCATTCTTGGACTATATCATATCAGGAGGAATTCCACTTTCGAACACTCAATACTACATTTTGGTTTCTCACGCAATTTTGCATTGCGGAGATGTCAGACCGGAATTCATTCAAAAGATTTGGGTTGCTTTGTTCAACAAACTCGAAACAGAGTCAGACTGCTTGTGCACTTGCTTGAGATGCTTCCTCAGCTTGTTGAAGCGCAACCAGCCGAGAACATCGAACGCGCAGAGACTCAACAAAGTCGTGATCATGGGCATGAAGTCTGGCGATCCGCAGACAGAGTTATACGCATTAAAGACAACAATCAAATTGAATTCTTATGGTTTATTGCCAGATTTCGTGTTCTACAGCATCGGCGCACAACTACTTTCGTACTCTAAGTATTTCGATGACCCATACAAGAATTTATATTACGAGTTCTTCAACATGAGGCCGGAATTATATCAGAGCCCTCCACACGAATTCATCCAGGCTTTAGTTTACTTCACACACGACAAATGCAGCACGAGCAGAGACACATTGATACTTGTCGAAGTGTTCCAGAATATTCCGGGTCTTCTCAATCTTTTACCTTTCTCTGTCATTGCTTCTCTCGTTTTGTTCATCAAGAAGAACTTGTTGAAACTTTCGAAACTGAGAAGATCAGAGATGAACGAGTTCGACGGTTTATTCAACGCATGCCTCGGATTCGTTAAGAAGACGAAACCATCTGAACGGGAAATAACTTTGTTCGTCAACATCGGCTGCGTTTTCGCACAAAAAGTTTTGGAGCCATTGCTTGGATTAGATGAACCAACAACTGTTTCTGACTTCCTCAAAGGCCTGTTTGCCTTCATTTGCGAAGAACGTCCAGACTTATTCCCAGAGTCAATCTTCGATGTCATCTGCAACAACAATTTCTCGCTAAACTCTTTGTTCATTGTTGCAGCTGCTTGCAAACTGAAGCGTCCGGAATTGGTCGAAAAAGATGTAATGATCCAGAAGTCTCTTCAGCTTTTCTGCGAAATTACAAAACAACCAGATCTGCCATGCTATGACGACATTTTCACATATATAGTAGAGAACGGAACTCCAGCGATGATCGGCTATTTGCAACAAGCCTATGACTGGGCCTGCAAGAATTTCAACATCACAATCAGAGACAGAATTGTCAGAATCTGCCGCGCGATTCTCAGAATCACTCCGCCATACGAGAGATTCGACAAGATGAAGGAGATCTGGGAGACAATTGTCGTGAGGATCCTCAAGTCGAATCCATTCAGATGCATCTGCCACAAGTTGTGGATGTCATTTTATCTTTTGTTCCTCGAAGAGCTTCCGCAGGCACATCTCATCGACTGCATCGATTTCGTCATGGACAACATCTCAGATAAACCTGTCACGTCCAGCTATCTTTGTGACATTGCTTACTGCGTCGCACAGCTCAAGATTCCAATCGAAATCAAGTTGCACTTCTACAGGAAGATTGTCTGGGTCATCGACTTCGAAGCGAGAGATTCTGTTCCATTCATGATCTCCGAGGTCTTAAAGATCGCGAAGACGAACCAGGCCTTCTTGCCAATATGCATTGAAACAATGATTATTCTTGCAAGCATCAACACTCCTAAGATGAGGATTTCGAACTTCAGAGAAATCTTGGCTTTGCTTCCAGCTGATCCTAAAGACAGGCTGCAGTTTTTGATCGAAAAAATCGATCCAAACCTTTGGAACGACATGTACTTGCCTATCATGGCCTTGTTGGCATGCGAAGAGTCAACAGAGGCTCTTACATTGTTAGGCTTCACTCCAATGGTCACAAAAATCGGCTCACACATTATGTACGGAATTTTGTGCAGATTTATTGACTCAGGAAGAAACCAGGCCATCATTTCTACGTTCGCAGACAGAATCAAGTCAGTCAAAGGCAAGAGAATGCACAACGAAGTTTTGGTGGCTTTATCAGCATCAATTATCAGCAGAAGACTTCCAATACATCCAGTGACACTAATCAAACTCGCCCACGACTGCGGACTCCACACAGCAGTCGAATCAGTCAACAAAGATACTGCAATTCCTGACAGGAAGTTCCAGACATTGCTGCCATTCGATACATTCTACGCTTACTCGCACAAATACATCGCGCAGAACGATGCAGCTGCAGCAGCACTGACTATGCTCGGCAAATACGAAACAGCTGTCAACATCTTCTCAGAGCCTCTCTCAACTGAGCCAAAGTTCGTCACGTTGATGCGCGAACTGGCACTGCACATGCGTGTTACATCGACGAACATCATGCAGCCTGACGAGTTTCTGTTCAAGTGCTCGTGGAGGTTCAAGTTCCAGTCTGATGAACTCGGCATGTTCACTTTAGCTCTGCTCCTTCCTGCGGACAAAGTTGACCAGAATAAGCGACTTTCTTACTACAACTCTCTCTTGACAGCGTGCGGGATACAGATCCGCAACAAAAAGGAGTCGACAATCTACGTGAAACAAAGAATCGCGATCGCTTTGTCGGCAGCGAAATTCAGTGACGAATTGTTGAGGAAGAACATATTCGATTTGGCAACACCAAACATCGTCAAATCTCTCGACCCAAGCTTTGCTCAGTCATTCCGCATAGCGATGAGTCCGCCATTCCTTGCCCCGCTCGAAGTAGACACCAGGGATCCAAACCCGATGTTTTTGATATCGCCGAAGTCGAGGCTCTTCAGTGTAGGCGCAGGAATCCACAAGACAGGCCTCCTCGCTGTTTCAAAGGCATCCGTTGAAGAGTTCTTCAGCTTCGTCATGAACCAAGGCAACAAACTCGACTCAGAGAACTGGGCGAAGTCAGCGACAATGCTATACAACCTCTGTGCAATCAATTTCTCGCACGAATTACTTACATCAGCTTTAGGAGCCTATTGCCACGTCATTCACTACAACAACGAGCTTCCTCCTGACAGAAAGTTCGAGGCTTTGGCAAGGTTGATTATTCTGATCAGAGAAGCTCGTATGCAAAATTATGGAGAGTCCATGCTATCATTCATGAACCAACAGAGACTGTTTACAAAGGACAACAACAAATTGTTCGAATCTCTTCTTGCACCATTGTCGAAACTCTGCGAAGACGACTTCTTCATGCACATCGCGCAGCCGATCATCGAAGAAAACATTTCTGCTGTCGCAGGAATTGCGATGAGCTTAGGCTTGACTTCTCTCGTTTCTAAATGCAACGAGTTGAAGAGAGGAGTCATAGAATCCCACCAACAGTTGCACGAGATTCTCGGCGAGCTCTTCAATGTCGACATCAGGTCAAGAGACAGACAGAGGAGGGCATTGCAGCTCATTTTGCTGATGAGATCAATGTCAAGCGCTGAAGTTCAAAGCGCAGCGAATGTCACAGAGAGAAGCGCGATCCAAGACAACATAGCTAAAGTCATCGCTGACTCAGGCATTGCTTTGAAGACAACAGATTCACTCCTCGAACTCAAAGCACGCGTAGAGAAATCAGACGCAATTTCTCTTGCACAAGAAATAGTCAAAACAGAAAAATCAATTCCAGAAATCGATTCTGAAGTTACACTATTGATCAAGCGCGCGAACGAGCTCATCACTAACACAGAGTTCCACAGCATCGACATCTTGATGCTCACTAATGAAATTCTGTGGCTCGGCGACTGCACGCTTCAGATCAAATGTCTGACAAGAGACGGCCAGGCAAAATATTTGCTTATAACAAAGATAGAAGGATTCCCACATTACGGATCAATCGTTGCATCAGATGCACACTCTGCTCTCCATGCAATTGCAAATTACAACTTCCAGATGCATTCAAGACAGTTCCCGGCATCATCTGTCGCCAGGACGATTTTCACTGGCCAGTTCGCAATTTCTTTGCTTCACGAAAGAGTTATGACTCTCAGACTCGCCTACGACAACACGTTCAACAGCGACCCATCTATCACGCCACTGCAGCACGATGGATGCTCATTGCTCAGACACGTTATTCAGTCAGCGACACCTGTTGGCTATTTGCACCACAGACAGTCATATATCTCTGCGATTGCTTTTGCTTCTGCATCTGCAATTTTGCTGAGGTCATCATATCCAGGATTGGACGACTTCGTCATCAGCCCGTACAGCGGGTCAATCGTTCCACACGTTTCTGCTTTGGAGCAAGTCGCATCTTTCAGACTCAGCCCGAATGTCGTGAGATTGTGCGGCTACAATCCACCAGGCGTCATCACTCTTTCGCTCGCGGCAGCAGCAACATCATTCGTCCAGTCATACGAAACAGTTTGCGCAATCGCTGAAGTCATGTCTGACAAGACAACAATGGAGGAGGCAATTGCAGACAGAGATAATCAGGTCGAACACATCCTCAACATTGCTCCAGTCGACTGCCCAGCAATTGGTCGCGAGGAGGCCATACAGTGGCACAAGGACATCATCAGAGTCATCGACGAAGCGATGACAGAAAAGGGACAACCAGCAACAACCATTCCATGGTTCTAATCGTATTTTTATTTGTATTACATATATATTACTTTATTTTTAAAATGTTTTATTTATTCGTTAAGAACAATTATATTTTTTAAAAAATAGAGTAAACAAATAAATCATTTGCAATGATTGATCATGATAAGAGTTAATCAATCCAACGATAAATCATAAAGTTTCATTTCCATTCATTCGTTTTCAGAACATATCTATATATATATGATTTTTATTCTTCCCTTTACATAACTTTTTTTATTTTCAAATAGGTTACAATAGAGAAGAAAGTCATAGGTAATCATTATTCCATATTCCAAAGAGTTCCAGATCAATATAATGGATCTATAATAATTTTTATAAATGATTTTCTAATAAATAAGACTAACAACAAAAAGTTTTATTCCATTAACCTTCTATACTCAGCCATTGCTTCAGGAGATTTATCAATCAGTTTCTCTCTATCGCAGCATTTGCATTTGCACTGAAGAAGGTTGCTTCCGCAGTAGCAGATTCCTGTATTAGAGAATTCGCTAGTTTCTACAACGCGATGACCTGCGTGGCACTTTAAATAGCAGGCCTCGCATATGAATGACCTAGACTCCTTGCAGCAGTCAAGGCAAATATACTTTCTCTGAGAAATCGTTGTGTGCAAAACAGTTATGCAGTCGACTTTCGGATCGAATTTAGTCAGTGTCGGCAAATTTCCATAATACGTTCCATAGAACTCAACACGCCTCAAGCAAAACTTGTAGTCATTGAACGCGGACTTCCCCTTCATAGTGATTCGTATTTTTGAGGCCTGCACGTCATTGTTTGTCACTTCGTAAATTCTCGAACCTTTCTTGATACACAAACTTGTGTCATTTTGAACAGAAGCAACTTCAACAAACTTTTGTTGCTTATGATCGAATGCTTCGACCCTCCAGCTCTTAGGAAATGAAGGTCCATTGTGGCTCTGAAGTTTATATCTTCGTAATTTGAACAAACCTTTTTTGAACTCGAATTCGATCCAGCTGTTTTCTTTGTTCTCTGAGACCCAGTTTCCGGCTTTGGAATCAGGTGCAATGACTATATCTGGGTCTATCTCTGTGCTGCTGCTCGTGGTGATGGTAATTGAGGGTTCATTCCTTGGTTCTTCGAAATTACTGAAATATTCAAAAATTCCTTTGGGAACATCGAAAGTTGTCTCTTTCAGGAATTGCGTTGTATTTGTGTGATTGAGAATATTACCAATTAAATCGTCAGATGGTATATATCGATTATAATCAAACGGACAATCTTTTTCATCGATTTTATATGCGAATAACAATGAATTAACCATATTAATGGTTATTGGTTTCGATTTTGTGACTTCTGCGTAATATTCGAGGGCGTGAGCCGATAACATATAAATTTGAATATTATCATAAAGTTTTTCTGCGATTGATCCATAGTTTGCTATATATTTTTCTATCTGATATAATAAATGATCCTCTGATTTCAGTTTCAACTTTGGATTTGTGATAATTTTTTCAATTTCTTGAAAATCGAGTATATAAAGATCTTCAGTTCTGATTTTATAGTAATTCTGCGCTAATAATTCTATTTCGTCATTAATCGGCTTGTTTATGCATTTTTTGAAATAAATATATTTTGCATATACTTCTGGATCTAATTCACCTTCTGGTTTCTTTGGATAAAGCCCTTCTGTTTCCAAAAATGCAATTGTTTTTATCATTAATCGTGTGCATTCTCGATCAAGTTCTTTTTCAGATTCTGATTTTAACTTTTCGAGTATTAGATAAAATAAATCATATTCATCTGGAAATGGTAATTTTATTACAGTCGACCCGTTATTTCGGAAATTTTGAAATGCAAGATTTGAAATCATGAAAGCAAAAGGCACTCCAACGCTGTAAGACTTATTGGTAAATTTGAATGTGAATGATGGATAGTTTGGAAGATACGAAAGAGTCGACATAAACTGCTCTTTCGTTCCAAACTTCAACATTCTTTTCTAAAAATGATAAAAACATTGAATAAAACTAATTAACTATCATACAAAATCCCATCCATCAAATTATAGTCATTCATAATCCAAAAAATTATCAAAAATTTTCAATATTGTTGGATATTTAACATATATATAGTGTTTCATCATAGAAAATTGACAAAATATATAAGTTCTATCTTGAACAATGCTTTTTTAAATGATTCAAAATTTTTTTGTTTAACATAAGGATGAGCATGATAAATATAACAATAACAACAACAGCAATTGTAGTGTTATTTGTAAAGATTTCTATTCCATGAGCAGTGAGAAGGTATTTGACAATTTCATGATGACCTTTTAATGAAGCTTAAATCAAAGCTGTATAATTGTATTTGTCTTTTGCGTTGACATCTATTCCAGGAACTGTGAGAAGAAGTCTGACAACTTCATGATAACCATATATTGAAGCCCAAATCAAAACTTTATTGGCATCAAAATGTTGAAATTTGAGGGTAAATCTGAAGATATCAAAATTATCAGCGGATTCATAGTAATATTCATTAATGTTTCGACTCAATTCTAAAATGAGAGAAGCGAGCTGGTAGTCACGTTCTTCATTTGAAAAATAGAATATCTCTGTGACAAATTTGTTCTCTTTCACAGCATAGCTCATAGCATCAAAATCATTTTCTTTAACGATACAATAGAAAATATAGTTGAATTCATTGAAATTGTCTCGAGACAATCACTGTTTGCACATAAGCATCATATTTAGTTTACGAATATTTTGATCATGGATTTTTTTTTTTTTTTTTTTTTTTTTTT